>CAKAJE020001319.1:0-17763 GCA_916610135.2 Macropis europaea
TCCCTGAAATCTTATATTAAACAAAATGTAAAATGATCTAATCGGGTCTCTGATTGCCCTATCATAGAAGTTTAACAGTGCATTTTACTCGCCATTCCTCGCGTTTTAAGATGCCGCCAAGCCCAGTACGCTAGCTGAAATAGTAACGACGTAAATTGAAAAAATGTGATAGAATTTTGCTGAATTCTTAAATTACCATTATATAAAATGATCTAATCGGGTCTCTGTTTGCCCTACCCTAGAAGTTTAATAGTGCATTTTACTCGCCATTTCATGCACTTTGAGATGCTGCTTAGCCCAATACGCTAACTGAAATAGGAGCGACGTAAATTGAACAAATGTGATAGAAATTCACTGAATTCTTATATTAACCAAAATATAAAATGATCTAATCGGGTCTCTGATAGCCCTATCATAGAAGTTTAATAGTGCATTTTACTCGCCATTCCACGAGCTTTAAGATGCCGCCTAGCCCAGTACGCTATCTGAAAGAGGAGCGACGTAAGTTGAACAAATGTGATAGAATTACGCTGTATTCTTATATTAACCGTAATATAAAATGATCTAATCGGGTCTCTGTTTGCCTTATCCTAGAAGTTTAATAGTGCATTTTACTCGCCATTCCACGCGCTTTATGATGCAGCCTAGCCCAGTACGCTATCTGAAATAGGAGCGACGTAAATTGAACAAATGTGTTAGAATTTCACTGAATTCTTATATTAACCAAAATATAAAATGATCTAATCGGGTCTCTGATAGCCCTATCATAGAAGTTTAATAGTGCATTTTACTCGCCATTCCACGCGCTTTAAGATGCCGCCTAGCCCAGTACGCTATCTGAAAGAGGAGAAACGTAAGTTGAACAAATGTGATAGAATTACGCTGAATTCTTATATTAACCGTAATATAAAATGATCTAATCGGGTCTCTGTTTGCCTTATTCTAGACGTTTAATAGTGCATTATACTCGCCATTTCATGCGATTTGAGATGCCGCTTAGCCCAATACGCTATCTGAAATAGTAGCGACGTAAATTGAACAAATGTGATAGAATTTTGCTGAATTCTTAAATTAACCATAATATAAAATGATTTAATCGGGTCTTTGTTTGCCCTACCCTAGAAGTTTAATAGTGCATTTTACTCGCCATTTCATGCGCTTTCAGATGCCGCTAAGCCCAATAAGCTATCTGAAATAGGAGCGACGAAAATTGAACAAATGTGACAGAATTTCCCTGAAATCTTATATTAAACAAAATATAAAATGATCTAATCGGGTCTCTGATTGCCCTATCATAGAAGTTTAATAGTGCATTTTACTCACCCTTCCACGCGCTTTAAGATGCCGCCTAGCCCTGTACGGTATCTGAAATAGGAGCGACGAAAGTTGAGCAAATGTGATAGAATTACGCTGCATTCTTATATTAACCGTAATATAAAATGATCTAATCGGGTCTCTGTTTGCCCTGCCCTAGAAGTTTAGTAGTGCATTTTACTCGCCATTCCACGCGCTTTAAGATGCCGCCTAGCCCAGTACGCTATCTGAAATAGGAGCGACGTAAATTGAACAAATGTGATAGAATTTGGCTGAATTCTTATATTAACCAAAATATAAAATGATCTAATCGGGTCTCTGATTGCCCTATCATAGAAGTTTTATAGTTCATTTTACTCGCCATTCCACCTGCTTTAACACGCCGCCTAGCCTAGTACGCCATCTGGCATAGGAACGGCGTAAATTGAACAAATGTTATAGAATTTTGTTCAATTCTTAAATTAACCATAATATAAAATGATCTAATCGGGTCTCTGTTTGCCCTACCATTGAAGTTTAATAGTGCATTTTACTCGCCATTTTATGCGCTTTGAGGTGCCGCTTAGCTCAATATGCTATCTGTAATAGGAGCGACGTAAATTGAACAAATGTGATAGAATTTCCCTGAAATCTTATATAAAAGAAAATATAAAATGATCTAATCGGGTCTCTGATTGCCCTATCATGGAAGATTAGTAGTGCATTTTACTCACCCTTCCACGCGCTTTGAGATGCCGCCTAACCCAGTACGCTATCTGAAATAGGAGCGACGTAAATTGAACAAATGTGATAGAATTTCGCTGAATTCTTAAATTAACCATAATATAAAATGATCTAATCGGGTCTCTGTTTGCCCTACCCTAAAAGTTTGATACTGCATTTCACTCGTGATTTCATGCGCTTTGAGATGCCGCTAAGCCCAATAAGCTGTCTGTAATAGGAGCGACGTAAATTGAACAAATGTGATAGCATTACTCTGAATTCTTATATTAACCAAAATATTAAATGATCTAATCGGGTCTCTGATTGCCCTATCATAGAAGTTTAATAGTGCATTTTACTCGCCATTCCACGCGCTTTAAGATGCCGCCTAGGCCAGTACGCTATCTGAAATAGGAACGACGTGAATTGAACAAATGTGATAGAATTTTGCTGAATTCTTAAATTAACCATAATATGAAATGATCTAATCGGGTCTCTGCTTGCCTTACCCTAAAGGTTTAATAGTGCATTTTACTCGCCATTCCACGCGTTTTAAGATGCCGCCTAGCCCAGTACGCTATCTGTAATAGGAGCGACGTAAGCTGAACAAATGTGATAGAATTACGCTGAATTCTTATATTAACCGTAATATAAAATGATCTAATCGGGTCTCTGATTGCCCTATCATAGAAGTTTAATAGTGCATTTTACTCGCCTTGCCACGCGCTTTAAGATGCCGCCTAGCCCAATACGCTATCTGAAATAGGAGCGACGTAAATTGAACAAATGTGATAGAATTTCCCTGAAATCTTATATTAAACAAAATATAAAATTATCTAATCGGGTCTCTGATTGCCTTAGCATAGAAGTTTAATAGTGCATTTTACTCGCCATTCCGCGCGCTTTAGGATGCCGCCTAGCCCAGTACGCTATCTGGAATAGGAGCGACGTAAATTGAACAAATGTGATAGAGTTTTGCTGAATTCTTAAATTAACCATAATATAAAATGATCTAATCGGGTCTCCGATTGCCCAACCCTAGAACTTTAATAGTGCATTTTACTCGCCATTTCATGCGCTTTCAGATGCCGCTTAGCCCAATTCGCTATCTGAAATAGGAGCGACGTAAATTGAACAAATGTAATCGAATATCGCTGAATTCTTAAATTAACCATAATATAAAATGAGCTAATCGGGTCTCTGTTTGCCCAACCCTAGAAGTTTAATAGTGCATTTCACTCGTCACTTCATGCGCTTTGAGATGCCGCTAAGCCCAATAAGCTATCTGAAATAGGAGCGACGTAAATTGAAGAAATGAGAAAGAATTATGCTGAATTCTTAAATTGACCATAATATAAAATGATCTAATCGGGTCTCTGTTTGCCCTACCCTAGAAGTTTAATATTGCATTTCACTCGCCATTTCATGCGCTTTGAGGTGCCGCTTAGCTCAATATGCTATCTGTAATAGGAGCGACGTAAATTGAACAAATGTGATAGAATTTCCCTGAAATCTTATATAAAAGAAAATATAAAATGATCTAATCGGGTCTCTGATTGCCCTATCATGGAAGATTAGTAGTGCATTTTACTCACCCTTCCACGCGCTTTGAGATGCCGCCTAACCCAGTACGCTATCTGAAATAGGAGCGACGTAAATTGAACAAATGTGATAGAATTTTGCTGAATTCTTAAATTAACCATAATATAAAATGATCTAATCGGGTCTCTGTTTGCCCTACCCTAGAAGTTTAGTAGTGCATTTTACTCGCCCTTCCACGCGCTTTAAGATGCCGCCTAGCCCTGTACGCTATCTGAAATAGGAGCGACGTAAGTTGAACAAATGTGATAGAATTACGCTGAATTCTTATATTAACCGTAATATAAAATGATCTAATCGGGTATCTGTTTGCCTTACCCTAGAAGTTTAATAGTGCATTTTAATCGCCATTTCATGGGCTTTGAGATGCCGCTTAGCCCAATCCGCTATCTGAAATAGGAGCGACGTAAATTGAACAAATGTGATAGAGTTACGCTGAATTCTTATATTAACCGTAATATAAAATGATCTAATCGGGTCTCTGATTGCCCTATCATAGAAGTTTAATAGTGCATTTTACTCGCCTTTCCACGCGCTTTAAGATGCCGCCTAGCCCAGTACGCTATCTGAAATAGGAGCGACGTAAATTGAACAAATGTGATAGAATTTCCCTGAAATCTTATATTAAACAAAATATAAAATGATCTAATCGGGTCTCTGATTGCCCTAGCATAGAAGTTTAATAGTGCATTTTACTCGCCATTCCGCGCGCTTTAGGATGCCGCCTAGCCCAGTACGCTATCTGAAATAGGAGCGACGTAAATTGAACAAATGTGATAGAATTTTGCTGAATTCTTAAATTAACCATAATATAAAATGATCTAATCGGGTCTCTGTTTGCCCTACCCTAGAAGTTTAATAGTGCATTTCACTCGTCATTTCATGCGCTTTGCGATGCCGCTTAGCCCAGTACGCTATCTGAAATAGGAGCGACGTATGTTGAACAAATGTGATAGAATTTCGCTGAATTCTTATATTAACCAAAATATAGAATGATCTAATCGGGTCTCTGATTGCCCTATCATAGAAGTTTAATAGTGCATTTTACTCGACATTTCTTGCGCTTTGAGATGCCGCTTAGTCCAATACGCTATCTGAAATATCAGCGACGTAAATTGAATAAATGTGAGAGAATTTCGCTGAATTATTATATTAACCAAAATATAAAATAATCTAATCGGGTCTCTGATTTCCCTATCATAGAAGTTTAGTAGTGCATTTGACTCGCCATTTCATGCGCTTTGAGATGCCGCTTAGCCCAATACGCTATCTGAAATAGGGGCGACGTAAATTGAACAAATGTGATAGAATTACTCTGAATTCTTATATTAACCGTAATATAAAATGATCTAATCGGGTCTCTGTTTGCCTTACCCTAGAAGTTTAATAGTGCATTTTACTCGCCATTTCATGCGCTTTGAGATGCCGCTTAGCCCAATACGCTATCTGAAATAGGAGCGACGTAAATTGAACAAATGTGATAGAATTTCGCTGAATTCTTAAATTAACCATAATATAAAATGATCTAATGGGGTCTCTGATTGCCCTACCCTAGAAGATTAATAGTGCATTTCACTCGCCATTTCATGCGCTTTGAGATGCCGCTTAGCCCGATACGCTATCTGACATAGGAGCGACGTAAATTGAACAAATGTGATAGAATTTCGCTGAATTCTTATATTAACCAAAATATAAAATGATCTAATCGGGTCTCTGATTGCCCTATCATAGAAGTTTAATAGTGCATTTTACTCGCCATTCCACGCGCTTTAAGTTGCCGCCTAGCCCAGTACGCTATCTGAAATAGGAGCTACGTAAGTTGAACAAATGTGATAGAATTTTGCTGAATTCTTAAATTAACCATAATATAAAATGATATAATCGGGTCTCTGTTTGCCCTACCCAAGAACTTTAATAGTGCATTTCTCTCGTCATTTCATGCGCTTTGAGATGCCGCTTAGCCCAATACGCTATCTGAAATAGGAGCGACGTAAATTGAACAAATGTGATAGAATTTCCATGAAATCTTATATTAAACAAAATATAAAATGATCTAAACGGGACTCTGATTGCCCTATCATAGAAGTTTAGTAGTGCATTTTACTCGCCCTTCCACGCGCTTTAAGATGCCGCGTAGCCCAGTACACTATCTGAAATAGGAGCGACGTATGTTGAACAAATGTGATAGAATTTCGCTGAATTCTTATATTAACCGTAATATAAAATGATCTAATCGGGTCTCTGTTTGCCCTACCCTAGAAGTTTAATAGTGCATTTTACTCGCCATTTCATGCGCATTGAGATGCCGCTTAGCCCAATACGCTATCTGAAATACGAGCGACGTAAATTGAACAAATGTGATAGAATTTCGCTGAATTCTTAAATTAACCATAATATAAAATGATCTTATCGGGTCTCTGTTTGCCCTACCCTAGAAGTTTAATAGTGCATTTTACTCGCCATTTCATGCGCATTGAGATGCCGCTTAGCCCAATACGCTATCTGAAATATCAGCGACGTAAATTGAACAAATGTGAGAGAATTTCCCTGAATTCTTATATTAACCAAAATATAAAATGATGTAATCGGGTCTCTGATTGCCCTGTCATAGAAGTTTAGTAGTGCATTTTACTCGCCCTTCCACGCGCTTTGAGATGCCGCCTAGCCCACTACGCTATCTGAAATAGGAGCGACGTAAGTTGAACAAATGTGATAGAATTACGCTGAATTCTTATATTAACCGTAATATAAAATGATCTAATCGGGTCTCTGTTTACCCTACCCGAGAAGTTTAATAGTGCATTTTACTCGCCATTTCATGCGCTTTGAGATGTCGCATAGCCCAATACGCTACCTGAAATAGGAACGACGTAAATTGAACAAATGTGATAGAATTTTTCTGAATTCTTAAATTAACCATAATATAAAATGATCTAATCGGGTCTCTGTTTGCCCTACCCTTGAAGTTTAATAGTGCATTTTACTCGCCATTTCATGCGCTTTGAGATGCCGCTTAGCCCAATACGCTATCTGAAATGGGAGCGACGTAAATTAAACAAATGTAATAGAATTTCGCTGAATTCTTATATTAACCAAAATACAAAATGATCTAATCGGGTCTCTGATTGCCCTATCATAGAAGTTTAACAGTGCATTTTACTCGCCATTCTACGCGCTTTTAGATGCCGCCTAGCCCAGTACGCTATCTGAAATAGGAGCTACGTAAGTTGAACAAATGTGACAGAATTACGCTGAATTCTTATATTAACCTCAATGTAAAATGATCTAATCTGGTCTCTGTTCACCCTACCCTAGAAGTTTAATAGTGCATTTCACTCGTCATTTCATGCGCTTTGAGATGCCGCATAGCCCAATACGCTATCTGAAATAGGAGCGACGTAAATTGAACAAATGTGATAGAATTTCGCTGAATTCTTAAATTAACCATAATATAAAATGATCTAATGGGGTCTCTGTTTGCCCTACCCTAGAAGTTTAATAGTGCATTTTACTCGTTATTTCATCCGCTTTGAGGTGCCGCTTAGCACAATACGCTATCTGAAATAGGAGCGATGTAAATTGATCAAATGTGATAGAATTTCGCTGAATTCTTTTATTAACCATAACGTAAAATGATCTAATCGGGTCTCTGTTCGCCCTAGCGTAGAAGCTTAATCGTGCATTTTATTCGTCATTTCATGCGCTTTGAGATGCCGCTTAGCCCAATACGCTATCTGAAATAGGAGCGACGTAAATTGAACAAATGTGATAGAATTTCGCTGAATTCTTATATTAACCAAAATATAAAATGATCTAATCGGGTCTCTGTTTGCCCTACCCTAGAAGTTTAATAGTGCATTTTACTCGCCATTTCTCGCGCTTTGAGATGCCGCTTGGCCCAATACGCTATCTGAAATATCAGCGACGTAAATTGAACAAATGTGAGAGAATTTCGCTGAATTCTTAAATTAACCATAATATAAAATGATCTTATCGGGTCTCTGTTTGCCCTACCCTAGAAGATTAATAGTGCATTTCACTCGCCATTTCATGCGCTTTGAGGTGACGCTTAGCCCAATACGCTATCTGAAATAGGAGCAACGCAAATTG
This sequence comes from Macropis europaea, assembly GCA_916610135.2. Lineage (NCBI taxonomy): Eukaryota > Metazoa > Arthropoda > Insecta > Hymenoptera > Melittidae > Macropis > Macropis europaea. The sequence continues at coordinate 7,726 of CAKAJE020001319.1, forward strand.
AACAAATGTGATAGAATTTCGCTGAATTCTTATATTAACCAAAATATAAAATGATCTAATCGGGTCTCTGATTGCCCTATCATAGAAGTTTAATAGTGCATTTTACTCGACATTCCACGCCCTTTAAGATGCCGCTTAGCCCAGTACGCTATCTGAAATAGGAGCGACGTATGTTGAACAAATGTGATAGAATTTCCCTGAATTCTTATATTAACCTTAATGTAAAATGATCTAATCGGGTCTCTGTTTGCCCTACCCTAGAAGTTTAATAGTGCATTTCACTCGTCATTTCATGCGCTTTGAGATGCCGCTTAGCCCAATAAGGTATCTGAAATAGGAGCGACGTAAATTGACCAAATGTGATAGAATTTCGCTGAATTCTTATATTAACCAAAATATAAAATGATGTAATCGGGTCTCTGATTGCCCTATCATAGAAGTTTAGTAGTGCATTTTACTCGCCCTTCCACGCGCTTTGAGATGCCGCTTAGCCCAATACGCTATCTGAAATAGGAGCGACGTAAATTGAACAAATGTGATAGAATTTTTCTGAATTCTTAAATAAACCATAATATGAAATGATCTAATCGGGTCTCTGTTTGCCCTACCCTAGAGGTTTAACAGTGCATTTTACTCGCCATTTCATGCGCTTTAAGATGCCGCTTAGCCCAATACGCTATCTGAAATAGGAGCGACGTAAATTGAACAAATGTGATAGAATTTCGCTGAATTCTTATATTAACCAAAATATAAAATGATCTAATCGGGTCTCTGATTGCCCTATCATAGAAGTTTGATAGTGTATTTTACTCGACATTCCACGCGCTTTAAGTTGCCGCCTAGTCCAGTACGCTATCTGAAATAGGAGCTACGTAAGTTGAACAAATGTGACAGAATTACGCTGAATTCTTATATTTACCGTAATATAAAATGATCTAATCGGGTCTCTGTTTGCCTTATCCTAGAAGTTTAATAGTGCATTTTACTCGCCGTTTCATGCGCTTTGAGATGCCGCCTAGCCCAGTACGCTATCTGACATAGGAGCGACGTAAATTGAACAAATGTGATACAATTTCGCTGAATTCTTAAATTAACCATAATATAAAATGATCTAATGGGGTCTCTGATTGCCCTATCATAGAAGTTTAATAGTGCATTTTACTCGCCATTCCACGCACTTTAAGATGCCGCCTAGCCCAGTACGCTATCTGAAATTGCAGCGACGTATGTTGAACAAATGTGATAGAATTTCGCTGAATTCTTATATTAACCAAAATATAAAATGATCTAATCGGGTCTCTGATTGCCCTATCATAGAAGTTTAATAGTGCATTTTACTCGACATTTCTTGCGCTTTGAGATGCCGCTTAGTCCAATACGCTATCTGAAATATCAGCGACGTAAATTGAACAAAAGTGAGAGAATTTCGCTGAATTATTATATTAACCAAAATATAAAATAATCTAATCGGGTCTCTGATTTCCCTATCATAGAAGTTTAGCAGTGCATTTGACTCGCCATTTCATGCGCTTTGAGATGCCGCTTAGCCCAATACGCTATCTGAAATAGGGGCGACGTAAATTGAACAAATGTGATAGAATTACTCTGAATTCTTATATTAACCGTAATATAAAATGATCTAATCGGGTCTCTGTTTGCCTTACCCTAGAAGTTTAATAGTGCATTTTACTCGCCATTTCATGCGCTTTGAGATGCCGCTTAGCCCAATACGCTATCTGAAATAGGAGCGACGTAAATTGAACAAATGTGATAGAATTTCGCTGAATTCTTAAATTAACCATAATATAAAATGATCTAATGGGGTCTCTGATTGCCCTACCCTAGAAGATTAATAGTGCATTTCACTCGCCATTTCATGCGCTTTGAGATGCCGCTTAGCCCGATACGCTATCTGACATAGGAGCGACGTAAATTGAACAAATGTGATAGAATTTCGCTGAATTCTTATATTAACCAAAATATAAAATGATCTAATCGGGTCTCTGATTGCCCTATCATAGAAGTTTAATAGTGCATTTTACCCGCCATTCCACGCGCTTTAAGATGCCGCCTAGCCCAGTACGCTATCTGAAATAGGAGCTACGTATGTTGAACAAATGTGACAGAATTTCGCTGAATTCTTATATTAACCAAAACATAAAATGATCTAATCGGGTCTCTGATTGCCCCATCATAGAAGTTTAATAGTGCATTTTACCCGCCATTCCACGCGCTTTAAGATGCCGCCTAGCCCTGTACGCTATCTGAAACAGGAGCTACGTAAGTTGAACAAATGTGTCAGAGTTACGCTGAATTCTTATATTTACCGTAATATAAAATGATCTAATCGGGTCTCTGTTTGCCTTATCCTAGAAGTTTAATAGTGCATTTTACTCGCTATTTCATGCGCTTTGAGATGCCGCTTAGCCCAATACGCTATCTGAAATAGGAGCGACGTAAATTGAACAAATGTGATAGAATTTCGCTGAATTCTTATATTAACCTCAATGTAAAATGATCTAATCGGGTCTTCGTTCGCCCTACCCTAGAAGTTTAATAGTGCATTTCGCTCGTCATTTCATGCGCTTTGAGATGCCGCTTAGCCCAATAAGGTATCTGAAATAGGAGCGACGTAAATTGACCAAATGTGATAGAATTTCGCTGAAATCTTATATTAACCAAAATATAAAATGATGTAATCGGGTCTCTGATTGCCCTATCATAGAAGTTTAGTAGTGCATTTTACTCGCCCTTCCACGCGCTTTGAGATGCCGCTTAGCCCAATACGCTATCTGAAATAGGAGCGACGTAAATTGAACAAATGTGATAGAATTTTTCTGAATTCTTAAATAAACCATAATATGAAATGATTTAATCGGGTCTCTGTTTGCCCTACCCTAGAGGTTTAACAGTGCATTTTACTCGCCATTTCATGCGCTTTGAGATGCCGCTTAGCCCAATACGCTATCTGAAATAGGAGCGACGTAAATTGAACAAATGTGATAGAATTTCGCTGAATTCTTATATTAACCAAAATATAAAATGATCTAATCGGGTCTCTGATTGCCCTATCATAGAAGTTTGATAGTGTATTTTACTCGACATTCCACGCGCTTTAAGTTGCCGCCTAGCCCAGTACGCTATCTGAAATAGGAGCTACGTAAGTTGAACAAATGTGACAGAATTACGCTGAATTCTTATATTTACCGTAATATAAAATGATCTAATCGGGTCTCTGTTTGCCTTATCCTAGAAGTTTAATAGTGCATTTTACTCGCCGTTTCATGCGCTTTGAGATGCCGCCTAGCCCAGGACGCTATCTGACATAGGAGCGACGTAAATTGAACAAATGTGATACAATTTCGCTGAATTCTTAAATTAACCATAATATAAAATGATCTAATGGGGTCTCTGATTGCCCTATCATAGAAGTTTAATAGTGCATTTTACTCGCCATTCCACGCACTTTAAGATGCCGCCTAGCCCAGTACGCTATCTGAAATAGGAGCGACGTATGTTGAACAAATGTGATAGAATTTCGCTGAATTCTTATATTAACCAAAATATAAAATGATCTAATCGGGTCTCTGATTGCCCTATCATAGAAGTTTAATAGTGCATTTTACTCGACATTTCTTGCGCTTTGAGATGCCGCTTAGTCCAATACGCTATCTGAAATAGGGGCGACGTAAATTGAACAAATGTGATAGAATTACTCTGAATTCTTATATTAACCGTAATATAAAATGATCTAATCGGGTCTCTGTTTGCCTTACCCTAGAAGTTTAATAGTGCATTTTACTCGCCATTTCATGCGCTTTGAGATGCCGCTTAGCCCAATACGCTATCTGAAATAGGAGCGACGTAAATTGAACAAATGTGATAGAATTTCGCTGAATTCTTAAATTAACCATAATATAAAATGATCTAATGGGGTCTCTGATTGCCCTACCCTAGAAGATTAATAGTGCATTTCACTCGCCATTTCATGCGCTTTGAGATGCCGCTTAGCCCGATACGCTATCTGACATAGGAGCGACGTAAATTGAACAAATGTGATAGAATTTCGCTGAATTCTTATATTAACCAAAATATAAAATGATCTAATCGGGTCTCTGATTGCCCTATCATAGAAGTTTAATAGTGCATTTTACTCGCCATTCCACGCGCTTTAAGTTGCCGCCTAGCCCAGTACGCTATCTGAAATAGGAGCTACGTAAGTTGAACAAATGTGATAGAATTTTGCTGAATTCTTAAATTAACCATAATATAAAATGATATAATCGGGTCTCTGTTTGCCCTACCCAAGAACTTTAAGAGTGCATTCCTCTCGTCATTTCATGCGCTTTGAGATGCCGCTTAGCCCAATACGCTATCTGAAATAGGAGCGACGTAAATTGAACAAATGTGATAGAATTTCCATGAAATCTTATATTAAACAAAATATAAAATGATCTAAACGGGACTCTGATTGCCCTATCATAGAAGTTTAGTAGTGCATTTTACTCGCCCTTCCACGCGCTTTAAGATGCCGCCTAACCCAGTACACTATCTGAAATAGGAGCGACGTATGTTGAACAAATGTGATATAATTACTCTGAATTCTTATATTAACCGTAATATTAAATGATCTAATCGGGTCTCGGTTTGCCTTACCCTAGAAGTTTAATAGTGCGTTTTACTCGCCATTTCATGCGCTTTGAGATGCCGCTTAACCCAATACGCTATCTGCAACATGAGCGACGTAAATTGAACAAATGTGATAGAATTTCGCTGAATTCTTAAATTAACCATAATATAAAATGATCTAATCGGGTCTCTGTTTGCCCTACCCTAGAAGTTTAATAGTACATTTTACTCGCCATTTCTTGCGCTTTGAGATGCCGCTTAGCCCAATACGCTATCTGAAATATCAGCGACGTAAATTGAACAAATGTGAGAGAATCTCGCTGAATTCTTATATTAACCTTAATGTAAAATGATCTAATCGGGTCTCTGTTCGCCCTACCCTAGAAGATTACTAGTGCATTTCACACGTCATTTCATGCGCTTTGAGATGCCGCTTAGCTCAATAAGCTATCTGAAATAGGAGCGACGTAAATTGGACAAATGTGATAGAATTTTTCTGAATTCTTAAATAAACCATAATATGAAATGATCTAATCGGGTCTCTGTTTGCCCTACCCTAGAGGTTTAACAGTGCATTTTACTCGCCATTTCATGCGCTTTGAGATGCCGCTTAGCCCAATACGCTATCTGAAATAGGAGCGACGTAAATTGAACAAATGTGATAGAATTTCGCTGAATTCTTATATTAACCAAAATATAAAATGATCTAATCGGGTCTCTCATTGCCCTATCATAGAAGTTTGATAGTGTATTTTACTCGACATTCCACGCGCTTTAAGTTGCCGCCTAGCCCAGTACGCTATCTGAAATAGGAGCTACGTAAGTTGAACAAATGTGACAGAATTACGCTGAATTCTTATATTTACCGTAATATAAAATGATCTAATCGGGTCTCTGTTTGCCTTATCCTAGAAGTTTAATAGTGCATTTTACTCGCCGTTTCATGCGCTTTGAGATGCCGCTTAGCCCAATACGCTATCTGAAATAGGAGCGACGTAAATTGAACAAATGTGATAGAATTTCGCTGAATTCTTAAATTAACCATAATATAAAATGATCTAATGGGGTCTCTGATTGCCCTACCCTAGAAGATTAATAGTGCATTTCACTCGCCATTTCATGCGCTTTGAGATGCCGCTTAGCCCGATACGCTATCTGACATAGGAGCGACGTAAATTGAACAAATGTGATAGAATTTCGCTGAATTCTTATATTAACCAAAATATAAAATGATCTAATCGGGTCTCTGATTGCCCTATCATAGAAGTTTAATAGTGCATTTTACTCGCCATTCCACGCGCTTTAAGTTGCCGCCTAGCCCAGTACGCTATCTGAAATAGGAGCTACGTAAGTTGAACAAATGTGATAGAATTTTGCTGAATTCTTAAATTAACCATAATATAAAATGATATAATCGGGTCTCTGTTTGCCCTACCCAAGAACTTTAATAGTGCATTCCTCTCGTCATTTCATGCGCTTTGAGATGCCGCTTAGCCCAATACGCTATCTGAAATAGGAGCGACGTAAATTGAACAAATGTGATAGAATTTCCATGAAATCTTATATTAAACAAAATATAAAATGATCTAAACGGGACTCTGATTGCCCTATCATAGAAGTTTAGTAGTGCATTTTACTCGCCGTTCCACGCGCTTTAAGATGCCGCCTAACCCAGTACACTATCTGAAATAGGAGCGACGTATGTTGAACAAATGTGATATAATTACTCTGAATTCTTATATTAACCGTAATATTAAATGATCTAATCGGGTCTCGGTTTGCCTTACCCTAGAAGTTTAATAGTGCGTTTTACTCGCCATTTCATGCGCTTTGAGATGCCGCTTAACCCAATACGCTATCTGCAACATGAGCGACGTAAATTGAACAAATGTGATAGAATTTCGCTGAATTCTTAAATTAACCATAATATAAAATGATCTAATCGGGTCTCTGTTTGCCCTACCCTAGAAGTTTAATAGTACATTTTACTCGCCATTTCTTGCGCTTTGAGATGCCGCTTAGCCCAATACGCTATCTGAAATATCAGCGACGTAAATTGAACAAATGTGAGAGAATCTCGCTGAATTCTTATATTAACCTTAATGTAAAATGATCTAATCGGGTCTCTGTTCGCCCTACCCTAGAAGATTACTAGTGCATTTCACACGTCATTTCATGCGCTTTGAGATGCCGCTTAGCTCAATAAGCTATCTGAAATAGGAGCGACGTAAATTGGACAAATGTGATAGAATTTTTCTGAATTCTTAAATAAACCATAATATGAAATGATCTAATCGGGTCTCTGTTTGCCCTACCCTAGAGGTTTAACAGTGCATTTTACTCGCCATTTCATGCGCTTTGAGATGCCGCTTAGCCCAATACGCTATCTGAAATAGGAGCGACGTAAATTGAACAAATGTGATAGAATTTCGCTGAATTCTTATATTAACCAAAATATAAAATGATCTAATCGGGTCTCTCATTGCCCTATCATAGAAGTTTGATAGTGTATTTTACTCGACATTCCACGCGCTTTAAGTTGCCGCCTAGCCCAGTACGCTATCTGAAATAGGAGCTACGTAAGTTGAACAAATGTGACAGAATTACGCTGAATTCTTATATTTACCGTAATATAAAATGATCTAATCGGGTCTCTGTTTGCCTTATCCTAGAAGTTTAATAGTGCATTTTACTCGCCGTTTCATGCGCTTTGAGATGCCGCCTAGCCCAGTACGCTATCTGACATAGGAGCGACGTAAATTGAACAAATGTGATACAATTTCGCTGAATTCTTAAATTAACCATAATATAAAATGATCTAATGGGGTCTCTGATTGCCCTATCATAGAAGTTTAATAGTGCATTTTACTCGCCATTCCACGCACTTTAAGATGCCGCCTAGCCCAGTACGCTATCTGAAATTGCAGCGACGTATGTTGAACAAATGTGATAGAATTTCGCTGAATTCTTATATTAACCAAAATATAAAATGATCTAATCGGGTCTCTGATTGCCCTATCATAGAAGTTTAATAGTGCATTTTACTCGACATTTCTTGCGCTTTGAGATGCCGCTTAGTCCAATACGCTATCTGAAATATCAGCGACGTAAATTGAACAAAAGTGAGAGAATTTCGCTGAATTATTATATTAACCAAAATATAAAATAATCTAATCGGGTCTCTGATTTCCCTATCATAGAAGTTTAGCAGTGCATTTGACTCGCCATTTCATGCGCTTTGAGATGCCGCTTAGCCCAATACGCTATCTGAAATAGGGGCGACGTAAATTGAACAAATGTGATAGAATTACTCTGAATTCTTATATTAACCGTAATATAAAATGATCTAATCGGGTCTCTGTTTGCCTTACCGTAGAAGTTTAATAGTGCATTTTACTCGCCATTTCATGCGCTTTGAGATGCCGCTTAGCCCAATACGCTATCTGAAATAGGAGCGACGTAAATTGAACAAATGTGATAGAATTTCGCTGAATTCTTAAATTAACCATAATATAAAATGATCTAATGGGGTCTCTGATTGCCCTACCCTAGAAGATTAATAGTGCATTTCACTCGCCATTTCATGCGCTTTGAGATGCCGCTTAGCCCGATACGCTATCTGACATAGGAGCGACGTAAATTGAACAAATGTGATAGAATTTCGCTGAATTCTTATATTAACCAAAATATAAAATGATCTAATCGGGTCTCTGATTGCCCTATCATAGAAGTTTGATAGGGTATTTTCCTCGACATTCCACGCGCTTTAAGTTGCCGCCTAGCCCAGTACGCTATCTGAAATAGGAGCTACGTATGTTGAACAAATGTGACAGAATTTCGCTGAATTCTTATATTAACCAAAACATAAAATGATCTAATCGGGTCTCTGATTGCCCCATCATAGAAGTTTAATAGTGCATTTTACCCGCCACTCCACGCGCTTTAAGATGCCGCCTAGCCCAGTACGCTATATGAAATAGGAGCTACGTAAGTTGAACAAATGTGTCAGAGTTACGCTGAATTCTTATATTTACCGTAATATAAAATGATCTAATCGGGTCTCTGTTTGCCTTATCCTAGAAGTTTAATAGTGCATTTTACTCGCTATTTCATGCGCTTTGAGATGCCGCTTAGCCCAATACGCTATCTGTAATAGGAGCGACGTAAATTGAACAAATGTGATAGAATTTCGCTGAATTCTTATATTAACCAAAATATAAAATGATCTAATCGGGTCTCTGATTGCCCTATCATAGAAGTTTGATAGTGTATTTTACTCGACATTCCACGCGCTTTAAGTTGCCGCCTAGCCCAGTACGCTATCTGAAATAGGAGCTACGTAAGTTGAACAAATGTGACAGAATTACGCTGAATTCTTATATTTACCGTAATATAAAATGATCTAATCGGGTCTCTGTTTGCCTTATCCTAGAAGTTTAATAGTGCATTTTACTCGCCGTTTCATGCGCTTTGAGATGCCGCCTAGCCCAGTACGCTATCTGACATAGGAGCGACGTAAATTGAACAAATGTGATACAATTTCGCTGAATTCTTAAATTAACCATAATATAAAATGATCTAATGGGGTCTCTGATTGCCCTATCATAGAAGTTTAATAGTGCATTTTACTCGCCATTCCACGCACTTTAAGATGCCGCCTAGCCCAGTACGCTATCTGAAATTGCAGCGACGTATGTTGAACAAATGTGATAGAATTTCGCTGAATTCTTATATTAACCAAAATATAAAATGATCTAATCGGGTCTCTGATTGCCCTATCATAGAAGTTTAATAGTGCATTTTACTCGACATTTCTTGCGCTTTGAGATGCCGCTTAGTCCAATACGCTATCTGAAATATCAGCGACGTAAATTGAACAAAAGTGAGAGAAATTCGCTGAATTATTATATTAACCAAAATATAAAATAATCTAATCGGGTCTCTGATTTCCCTATCATAGAAGTTTAGTAGTGCATTTGACTCGCCATTTCATGCGCTTTGAGATGCCGCTTAGCCCAATACGCTATCTGAAATAGCGGCGACGTAAATTGAACAAATGTGATAGAATTACTCTGAATTCTTATATTAACCGTAATATAAAATGATCTAATCGGGTCTCTGTTTGCCTTACCCTAGAAGTTTAATAGTGCATTTTACTCGCCATTTCATGCGCTTTGAGATGCCGCTTAGCCCAATACGCTATCTGAAATAGGAGCGACGTAAATTGAACAAATGTGATAGAATTTCGCTGAATTCTTAAATTAACCATAATATAAAATGATCTAATGGGGTCTCTGATTGCCCTACCCTAGAAGATTAATAGTGCATTTCACTCGCCATTTCATGCGCTTTGAGATGCCGCTTAGCCCGATACGCTATCTGACATAGGAGCGACGTAAATTGAACAAA
>CAKAJE020001320.1:0-72069 GCA_916610135.2 Macropis europaea
CGCTATCTGAAATAGGAGCGACGTAAATAGAACAATTGTGATAGAATTTCGCTGAATTCTTATATAAACCAAAATATAAAATGATCTAATCGGGTCTCTGATTGCCCTATCATAGAAGTTTAATACTGCATTTTACTCGCCAATCCACGCGCTTTAAGATTCCGCCTAGCCCAGTACGCTATCTGAAATAGGAGCGACGTAAATTGAACAAATGTGATAGAATTTGGCTGAATTCTTAAATTAACCATAATATAAAACGATCTAATCGGGTCTCTGTTTGCCCTACCCTAGAAGTTTAACAGTGCATTTTACTCGCCATTTCATGCGCTTTGAGATGCCGCTTAGCCCAATACGCTATCTGAAATAGGAGCGACGTAAATTGAACAAATGTGATAGAATTTCCCTGAATACTTATATTAACATTAATGTAAAATGATCTAATCGGGTCTCTGTTCGCCCTACCCTAGAAGTTTAATAGTGCATTTCACTCGCCATTTCATGCCCTTTGAGATGCCGCTTAGCCCAATACGCTATCTGAAATAGGAGCGACGTAAGTTGAACAAATGTGATAGAATTACGCTCAATTATTATATTAACCGTAATATAAAATTATCTAATCGGGTCTCTGTTTGCCCTACCCTAGAAGTTTAATAGTGCACTTTGCTCGCCATTTCATGAGCTTTGAGATGGCGCTTAGCCCAATACGCTATCTGAAATAGGAGCGACGTAAATTGAACAAATGTGATAGAATTTTTCTGAATTCTTAAATAAACCATAATATGAAATGATCTAATCGGGTCTCCGTTTGCCCTACCCTAGATGTTTAACAGTGCATCTTACTCGCCATTTCATGCGCTTTGAGATGCCGCTTAGCCCAATACGCTATCTGAAATAGGAGCGACGTAAATTGAACAAATGTGATAGAATTTGCCTGAATACTTATATTAACCTTAATGTAAAATGATCTAATCGGGTCTCTGTTCGCCCTACCCTAGAAGTGTAATAGTGCATTTCACTCGCCATTTCATGCGCTTTGAGATGACGCTTAGCCCAATACGCTATCTGAAATAGGAGCGACGTAAATAGAACAATTGTGATAGAATTTCGCTGAATTCTTATATTATCCGTAATATAAAATGATCTAATCGGGTCTCTGTTTGCCTTATCCTAGAAGTTTAATAGTGCATTTTACTCGCCATTTCATGCGCTTTGAGATGCCGCTTAGCCCAATACGCTATCTGGAATAGGAGCGACGTAAATTGAACAAATGTGATAGAATTTCCCTGAATTCTTATATTAACCAAAATATAAAATGATCTAATCGGGTCTCTCATTGCCCTATCATAGAAGTTTAATAGTGCATTTTACTCGCCATTCCACGCGCTTTAAGATGCCGCCCAGCCCAGTACGCTATCTGAAATACGAGCGACGTAAATTGAACAAGTGTGATAGAATTTTGCTGAATTCTTAAATTAACCATAATATAAAATGATCTAATCGGGTCTCTGTTCGCCCTACTATAGATTTCTAATAGTGCACTTCACTCGCCATTTGACGCGCTTTAAGATGCCGCCGAGCCCAGTACGCTATCTGAAGTAGGAACGACGTAAATTGAACAAATGTGATAGAATTTCGCTGAATTCTTAAATTAACCATAATATAAAATGATCTAATCGGGTCTCTGTTCGCCCTACCATAGAAGTCTAATAGTGCATTTCACTCGCCATTCCACGCGCTTTAAGATGCGGCCGAACCCAGTACGCTATCTGAAATAGGAGCGACGTAAATTGAACAAATGTGATAGAATTTTGCTGAATTCTTAAATTAACCATAATATAAAATGATCTAATCGGGTCTCTGTACGCCCTACCATAGAAATCTAATAGTGCATTTTACTCGCCATTTCATGCGCTTTGAGATGCCGCTTAGCCCAATACGCTATCTGAAATAGGAGCGACGTAAATTGAACAAATGTGATAGAATTTGGCTGAATTCTTAAATTAACCATAATATAAAATGATCTAATCGGGTCTCTGTTTGCCTTATCCTAGAAGTTTAATAGTGCATTTTACTCGCCATTCCTCGCGTTTTAAGATCCCGCCTAGCCCAGTACGCTAGCTGAAATAGGAACGACGTAAATTGAAAAAATGTGATAGAATTACGCTGCATTTTTAAATTAACGATAATATAAAATGATCTAATCGGGTCTCTGGTTGCCCTACCCTAGAAGTTTAATAGTGCATTTTACTCGCCATTTCTTGCGCATTGAGATGCCGCTTAGCCCAATACGCTATCTAAAATATCAGCGACGTAAATTGAACAAATGTGAGAGAATCTCGCTGAATACTTATATTAACTTTAATGTAAAATGATCTAATCGGGTCTCTGTTCGACCTACCATAGAAGTTTAATAGTGCATTTCACTCGCCATTTCATGCGCTTTGAGATGCCGCTTAGCCCAATGCGCTATCTCAAATAGGAGCGACGTAAATAGAACAATTGTGATAGAATTTCGCTGAATTCTTATATTAACCAAAATATAAAATGATCTAATCGGGTCTCTGATTGCCCTATCAAAGAAGTTTAATAGTGCATTTTACTCGCCAATCCATGCGCTTTACGATTCCGCCTAGCCCAGTACGCTATCTGAAATAGGAGCGACGTAAATTGAACAAATGTGATAGAATTTTTCTGAATTCCTAAATAAACCATAATATGAAATGATCTAATCGGGTCTCTGTTTGCCCTACCCTAGATGTTTAACAGTGCATTTTACTCGCCATTTCATGCGCTTTGAGATGCCGCTTAGCCCAATACGCTATCTGAAATAGGAGCGACGTAAATTGAACAAACGTGATAGAATTTCCCTGAATACTTATATTAACCTTAATGTAAAATGATCTAATCGGGTCTCTGTTTGCCCTACCCTAGAAGTGTAATAGTGCATTTCACTCGCCATTTCATGCGCTTTGAGATGCCGCTTAGCCCAATACGCTATCTGAAATAGGAGCGACGTAAATAGAACAATTGTGATAGAATTTCGCTGAATTCTTATATTAACCAAAATATAAAATGATCTAGTCGGGTCTCTGATTGCCCTATCAAAGAAGTTTAATAGTGCATTCTGATCGCCATTCCACGCGCTTTAAGATGCCGCCTAGCCCAGTACGCTATCTGAAATTGGAGCGACGTAAATTGAACAAATGTGACAGAATTTTGCTGACATCTTAAATTAACCATAATATAAAATGATCTAATCGGCTCTCTGTTTGCCCTACCCTACAAGTTTAGCAGAGCATTTTACTCGCCATTTCATGCGCTTTGAGATGCCGCTTAGCCCAATACGCTATCTGAAATAGGAGCGACGTAAATTGAACAAATGTGATAGAATTTCCCTGAATTCTTATATTAACCAAAATATAAAATGATCTAATCGGGTCTCTGATTGCCCTACCATAGAAGTTTAATAGTGCATTTTACTCGCCAATCCACGCGCTATAAGATTCCGTCTAGCCCAGTACGCTATCTGAAATAGGAGCGACGTAAATTGTACAAATGTGATAGAATTTGGCTGAATTCTTAAATTAACCATAATATAAAATGGTCTAATCGGGTCTCTGTTTGCCCTACCCTAGAAGTTTAATAGTGCATTTTACTCGCCATTTCATGCGCTTTGAGATGGCGCTTAGTCCAATACGCTATCTGAAATAGGAGCGACGTAAATTGAACAAATGTGATAGAATGTGGCTGAATTCTTAAATTAACCATAATATAAAATCATCTTATCGGGTCTCTGTTTGCCCTACCCTAGAAGTTTAATAGTGCATTTTACTCGCCATTTCTTGCGCTTTAAGATGCCGCCGAGCCCAGTACGCTATCTGAAGTAGGAGCGACGTAAGTTGAACAAATGTGATAGAATTACGCTGAATTCTTATATTAACCGTAATATAAAATGATCTAATCGGGTCTCTGTTTGCCTTACCCTAGAAGTTTAATAGTGCATTTTACTCGCCATTTCATGCGCTTTGAGATGCCGCTTAGCCCAATATGCAATCTGAAATAGGAGCGACGTAAATTGAACAAATGTCATAGAATTTCGCTGAATTCTTATATACACCTTAATGTAAAATGATCTAATCGGGTCTCTGTTTGCCCTACCCTATAAGTTTAGTAGTGCATTTTACTAGCCCTTCCACGCGCTTTAAGATGCCGCCTAGCCCAGTACGCTATCTGAAATAGGAGCGACGTAAGTTGAACAAATGTGATAGAATTACGCTGAATTCTTATATTAACCGTAATATAAAATGATGTAATCGGGTCTCTGTTTGCCCTACCCTAGAAGTTTAATAGTGCATTTTACTCGCCATTTCTTGCGCTTTAAGATGCCGCCGAGCCCAGTACGCTATCTGATATAGGAGCGACGTAAGTTGAACAAATGTGATAGAATTACGCTGAATTCTTATATTAACCGTAATATAAAATGATCTAATCGGGTCTCTGTTTACCCTACCCTACAAGTTTAGCAGTGCATTTTACTCGCCATTTCATGCGCTTTGAGATGCCGCTTAGCCCAATACGCTATCTGAAATAGGAGCGACGTAAATTGATCAAATGTGATAGAATTTCCCTGAATTCTTATATTAACCAAAATATAAAATGATCTAATCGGGTTTCTGATTGCCATATCATAGAAGTTTAATAGTGCATTTTACTCGCCAATCCACGCGCTTTAAGATTCCGCCTAGCCCAGTACGCTATCTGAAATAGGAGCGACGTAAATTGAACAAATGTGATAGAATTTGGCTGAATTCTTAATTTAACCATAATATAAAATGAACTAATCGGGTCTCTGTTTGCCTTACCCTAGAAGTTTAATAGTGCATTTGACACGCCATTTCATGCGATTTGAGATGCCGCTTAGCCCAATACGCTATCTGAAATAGGAGTGACGTAAATTGAACAAATGTGATAGAATTTCCCTGAAATCTTATATTAAACAAAATATAAAATGATCTAAACGGGACTCTGATTGCCCTATCATAGAAGTTTCGTAGTGCATTTTACTCGCCATTCCACGCGCTTTAAGATGCCGCCTAGCCCAGTACGCTATCTGAAATAGGAGCGACGTAAATTGAACAAATATGATAGAGTTTCGCTGAATTCTTAAATTAACCATAATATAAAATGATCTTATCGGGTCTCTGATTGCCATATCATAGAAGTTTAATAGTGCATTTTACTCATCAATCCACGCGCTTTAAGATTCCGCCTAGCCCAGTACGCTCTCTGAACTAGGAGCGACGTAAATTGAACAAATGAGATAGAATTTGACTGACTTCTTAAATTAACCATAATATAAAATGATCTAATCGGGTCTCTGTTTGCCCTACCCTAGAAGTTTAATAGTGCATTTTACTCGCCATTTCATGCGCTTTCAGATGGCGCTTAGCCCAATACGCTATCTGAAATAGGAGAGACGTAAATTGAACAAATGTGATAGAATTTGGCTGAATTCTTATATTAACCGTAATATAAAATGATGTAATCGGGTCTCTGTTTGCGCTACCCTAGAAGTTTAATGGTGCATTTTACTCGCCATTTCTTGCGCTTTAAGATGCCGCCCAGCCCAGTACGCTATCTGATATAGGAGCGACGTAAGTTGAACAAATGTGATAGAATTACGCTGAATTCTTATATTAACCGTAATATAAAATGATCTAATCGGGTCTCTGTTTGCCCTACCCTACAAGTTTAGCAGTGCATTTTACTCGCCATTCCATGGGCTTTGAGATGCCGCTTAGCCCAATACGCTATCTGAAATAGGAGCGACGTAAATTGAACAAATGTGATAGAATTTCCCTGAATACTTATATTAACCTGAATGTAAAATGATCTAATCGGGTCTCTGATAGCCCTATCATAGAAGTTTAATAGTGCATTTTACTCGCCATTCCACGCGCTTTGAGATGCCGCTTAGCCCAATAAGCTATCTGAAATAGGAGCGACGTAAATTGAACAAATGTGATAGAATTTCGCTGAATTCTTATAATAACCAAAATATAAAGTGATCTAATCGGGTCTCTGATTGCCCTATCATAGAAGTTTAACAGTGCATTTTACTCGCCCTTCCACGCGCTTTAAGATGCCGCCTAGCCCAGTACGCTATCTGAAATAGGAGCGACGTAAGTTGAACAAATGTGATAGAATTACGCTGAATTCTTATATTAACCGTAATATAAAATGATCTAATCGGGTCTCTGTTTGCCTTACCCTAGAAGTTTAATAGTGCATTTTACTCGCCATTTCATGCGCTTTCAGACGCCGCTTAGCCCAACACGCAATCTGCAATAGGAGCGACGTCCATTGAACAAATGTGATAGAATTTCGCTGAATTCTTAAATTAACCATAATATCAAATGATCTAATCGGGTCTCTGTTTGCCCTATCATAGATGTTTAATAGTGCATTTCACTCGTCATTTCATCCGCTTTGAGATGCCGCCTAGCCCAGTACGCTATCTGAAATAGGAGCGACGTAAGTTGAACAAATGTGATAGAATTACGCTCAATTATTATATTAACCGTAATATAAAATTATCTAATCGGGTCTCTGTTTGCCCTACCCTAGAAGTTTAATAGTGCACTTTGCTCGCCATTTCATGCGCTTTGAGATGGCGCTTAGCCCAATACGCTATCTGAAATAGGAGCGACGTAAATTGAACAAATGTGATAGAATTTTTCTGAATTCTTAAATAAACCATAATATGAAATGATCTAATCGGGTCTCCGTTTGCCCTACCCTAGATGTTTAACAGTGCATCTTACTCGCCATTTCATGCGCTTTGAGATGCCGCTTAGCCCAATACGCTATCTGAAATAGGAGCGACGTAAATTGAACAAATGTGATAGAATTTGCCTGAATACTTATATTAACCTTAATGTAAAATGATCTAATCGGGTCTCTGTTCGCCCTACCCTAGAAGTGTAATAGTGCATTTCACTCGCCATTTCATGCGCTTTGAGATGACGCTTAGCCCAATACGCTATCTGAAATAGGAGCGACGTAAATAGAACAATTGTGATAGAATTTCGCTGAATTCTTATATAAACCAAAATATAAAATGATCTAATCGGGTCTCTGATTGCCCTATCATAGAAGTTTAATACTGCATTTTACTCGCCAATCCACGCGCTTTAAGATTCCGCCTAGCCCAGTACGCTATCTGAAATAGGAGCGACGTAAATTGAACAAATGTGATAGAATTTGGCTGAATTCTTAAATTAACCATAATATAAAACGATCTAATCGGGTCTCTGTTTGCCCTACCCTAGAAGTTTAACAGTGCATTTTACTCGCCATTTCATGCGCTTTGAGATGCCGCTTAGCCCAATACGCTATCTGAAATAGGAGCGACGTAAATTGAACAAATGTGATAGAATTTCCCTGAATACTTATATTAACATTAATGTAAAATGATCTAATCGGGTCTCTGTTCGCCCTACCCTAGAAGTTTAATAGTGCATTTCACTCGCCATTTCATGCCCTTTGAGATGCCGCTTAGCCCAATACGCTATCTGAAATAGGAGCGACGTAAATAGAACAATTGTGATAGAATTTCGCTGAATTCCCATATTAACCAAAATATAAAATGATCTAATCGGGTCTCTGATTGCCCTATCATAGAAGTTTAATAGTGCATTTTACTCGCCAATCCACGCGCTTTAAGATTCCGCCTAGCCCAGTACGCTATCTGAAGTAGGAGAGACGTAAGTTGAACAAATGTGATAGAATTTGGCTGAATTCTTAAATTAACCATAATATAAAATGATCTAATCGGGTCTCCGTTTGCCCTACCCTAGAAGTTTAACAGCGCATTTTAATCGCCATTTCTTGCGCTTTGAGATGCCATTTAGACCAATACGCTATCTGAAATAGGAGCGACGTATATTGAACAAATGTGATAGAATTTCCCTGAATACTTATATTAACCTTAATGTAAAATGATCTAATCGGGTCTCAGTTCGCCCTACCCTAGAAGTGTAATAGTGCATTTGACTCGCCATTTCATGGGCTTTGAGATGCCGCTTAGCCCACCACGCTATCTGAAATAGGAGCGACGTAAATAGAACAATTGTGATAGAATTTCCCTGAAATCTTATATTAAACAAAATATAAAATGATCTAAACGGGACTCTGATTGCCCTATCATAGAAGTTTAGTAGTGCATTTTACTCGCCATTCCACGCGCTTTAAGATGCCGCCTAGCCCAGTACGCTATCTGATATAGGAGCGACGTAAGTTGAACAAATGTGATAGAATTACGCTGAATTCTTAAATTAACCATAATATAAAATGATCTTATCGGGTCTCTGTTTGCCCTACCCTAGAAGTTTAATAGTGCATTTTACTCGCCATTTCTTGCGCTTTGAGATGCCGCTTAGCCCAATACGATATCTGAAATATCAGCGACGTAAATTGAACAAATGTGATAGAATTACGCTGAATTCTTATATTAACCGTAATATAAAATGATCTAATCAGGTCTCTGTTTGCCTTATCCTAGAAGTTTAATAGTGCATTTCACTCGTCATTTCATGCGCTTTGAGATGCCTCTTAGCCCAAATAGCTATCTGAAATAGGAGCGACGTAAATTGAACAAATGTGATAGAATTTCGCTGAATTCTTATATTAACCAAAATATAAAATGATCTAATCGGGACTCTGATTCCCTATCATAGAAGTTTAGTAGTGCATTTTACTCGCCCTTCCACGCGCTTTAAGATGCCGCCTAGCCCAGTACGCTATCTGAAATAGGAACGACGTAAGTTGAACAAATGTGATAGAATTACGCTGAATTCTTATATTAACCGTAATATAAAATGACCTAATCGGGTCTCTGTTTGCCTTACCCTTGAAGTTTAATAGTGCATTTTACTCGCCATTTCATGCGCTTTGAGATGCCGCTTAGCCCAATACGCAATCTGAAATAGGAGCGACGTAAATTGAACAAATGTGATAGAATTTCCCTGAATTCTTATATACACCTTAATGTAAAATGATCTAATCGGGTCTTTGTTCGCCCTACCCTAGAAGTTTAATAGTGCATTTTACTCGCCATTTCATGCGCTTTGAGATGCCGCTTAGCCCAATACGCTATCTGCAATAGGAGCGACGTCCATTGAACAAATGTGATAGAATTTCGCTGAATTCTTAAATTAACCATAATATCAAATGATCTAATCGGGTCTCTGTTTGCCCTATCATAGATGTTTAATAGTGCATTTCACTCGCCATTTCATGCGCTTTGAGATGCCGCCTAGCCCAGTACGCTATCTGAAATAGGAGCGACGTAAGTTGAACAAATGTGATAGAATTACGCTCAATTATTATATTAACCGTAATATAAAATGATCTAATCGGGTCTCTGTTTGCCCTACCCTAGAAGTTTAATAGTGCATTTTACTCGCCATTTCATGCGCTTTGAGATGGCGCTTAGCCCAATACGCTATCTGAAATAGGAGCGACGTAAATTGAACAAATGTGATAGAATTTGGCTGAATTCTTAAATTAACCATAATATAAAATGATCTAATCGGGTCTCTGTTTGCCTTACCCTAGAAGTTTATTAGTGCATTTTACTCGCCATTTCATGCGCATTGAGATGCCGCTTAGCCCAATACGCTATCTGAAATAGGAGCGACGTAAATTGAACAAATGTGATAGAATTTCCCTGAATTCTTATATTAACCTTAATGTAAAATGATCTAATCGGGTCTCTGTTCTCCCTACCCTAGAAGTTTAATACTGCATTTCACTCGTCATTTCATGCGCTTTGAGTTGCCGGTTAGCCCAATACGATATCTGAAATAGGAGCGATGTAAATTGAACAAATGTGATAGAATTTGGCTGAATTCTTAAATTAACCATAATATAAAATGATCTAATCGGGTCTCTGTTTGCCCTACCCTAGAAGTTTAATAGTGCATTTTACTGGCCATTTCATGCGCTTTGAGATGGCGCTTAGCCCAATACGCTATCTGAAATAGGACCGACGTAAATTGAACAAATGTGATAGAATTTGGCTGAATTCTTAAATTAACCATAATATAAAATGATCTAATCGGATCTCTGTTTGCCTTACCCTAGAAGTTTAATAGTGCATTTTACTCGCCATTTCATGCGCTTTGAGATCCCGCTTAGCCCAATACGCTATCTGCAATAGGAGCGACGTAAATTGAACAAATGTGATAGAATTTCGCTGAATTCTTAAATTAACCATAACATAAAATGATCTAATCGGGTCTCTGTCTGCCCTATCATAGAAGTTTAATAGTGCATTTCACTCGTCATTTCATGCGCTTTGAGATTCCGCCTAGCCCAGTACGCTATCTGAAATAGGAGCGACGTAAGTTGAACAAATGTGATAGAATTACGCTGACTCCTTATATTAACCCTAATATAAAATGATCTAATCGGGTCCCTGTTTGCCTTATCCTACAAGTTTAACAGTGCATTTTACTCGCCATTTCATGCGCATTGATATGCCGCTTAGCCCAATACGCTATCTGAAATAGGAGCGACGTAAATTGAACAAATATGATAGAGTTTCGCTGAATTCTTAAATTAACCATAATATAAAATCATCTTATCGGGTCTCTGTTTGCCCTACCCTAGAAGTTTAATAGTGCATTTTACTCGCCATTTCTTGCGCTTTAAGATGCCGCCGAGCCCAGTACGCTATCTGAAGTAGGTGCGACGTAAATTGAACAATTGTGATAGAATTTCGCTGAATTCTTATATTAACCAAAATATAAAATGATCTAGTCTGGTCTCTGATTGCCCTATCAGAAGTTTAATAGTGCATTTTGATCGCCATTCCACGCGCTTTAAGATGCCGCCTAGCCCAGTACGCTATCTGAAATTGGAGCGACGTAAATTGAACAAATGTGACAGAATTTTGCTGACATCTTAAATTAACCATAATATAAAATGATCTAATCGGGTCTCTGTTTGCCCTACCCTACAAGTTTAGCAGTGCATTTTACTCGCCATTTCGTGCGCTTTGAGATGGCGCTTAGCCCAATACGCTATCTGAAATAGGAGCGACGTAAATTGAACAAATGTGATAGAATTTGGCTGAATTCTTAAATTAACCATAACATAAAATGATCTAATCGGGTCTCTGTCTGCCCTATCATAGAAGTTTAATAGTGCATTTCACTCGTCATTTCATGCGCTTTGAGATTCCGCCTAGCCCAGTACGCTATCTGAAATAGGAGCGACGTAAGTTGAACAAATGTGATAGAATTACGCTGACTCCTTATATTAACCCTAATATAAAATGATCTAATCGGGTCCCTGTTTGCCTTATCCTACAAGTTTAATAGTGCATTTTACTCGCCATTTCATGCGCATTGATATGCCGCTTAGCCCAATACGCTATCTGAAATAGGAGCGACGTAAATTGAACAAATATGATAGAGTTTCGCTGAATTCTTAAATTAACCATAATATAAAATCATCTTATCGGGTCTCTGTTTGCCCTACCCTAGAAGTTTAATAGTGCATTTTACTCGCCATTTCTTGCGCTTTAAGATTCCGCCTAGCCCAGTACGCTATCTGAAATAGGAGCGACGTAAATTGAACGAATGTGATAGAATTTCGCTGAATTCTTATATTAATCAAAATATAAAATGATCTAATCGGGACTCTGATTGCCCTATCATAGAAGTTTAATAGTGCATTTTACTCGCCCTTCCACGCGCTTTAAGATGCCGCCTAGCCCAGTACGCTATCTAAAATAGGAGCGACGTAAGTTGAACAAATGTGATAGAATTTCCCTGAATTCTTATATTAACCTTAATGTAAAATGATCTAATCGGTTCTCTGTTCGCCCTACCCCAGAAGTTTAATAGTGCCTTTCACTCGTCATTTCATGCGCTTTGAGATGCCGCTTAGCCCAATAAGCTATCTGAAATAGGAGCGACGTAAATTGAACAAATGTGATAACATTACGCTGAATTCTTATATTAACCGTAATATAAAATGATCTAATCGGGTCTCTGTTTGCCTTATCCTAGAAGTTTAATAGTGCATTTCACTCGTCATTTCAGGCGCTTTGAGATGCCTCTTAGCCCAATAAGCTATCTGAAATAGGAGCGACGTAAATTGAACAAATGTGATAGAATTTTTCTGAATTCTTATATTAACCAAAATATAACATGATCTAAACGGGTCTCTGATTGCCCTATCATAGCAGTTTAATAGTGCATTTTACTCGCCAATCCACGCGCTTTAAGATTCCGCCTAGCCCAGTATGCTACCTGAAATAGGAGCGACGTAAATTGAAAAAATGTGATAGAATTTGGCTGTATTCTTAAATTAACCATAATATAAAATGATCTAATCGGGTCTCTGTTTGCCCTACCCTAGAAGTTTAATAGTGCATTTTACTCGCCATTTCATGCGCTTTGAGATGCCGCTTAGCCCAATACGCATCTGAAATAGGAGCGACGTAAGTTGAACAAATGTGATAGAATTTCCCTGAATTCTTATATTAACCTTAATGTAAAATGAACTAATCGGGTCTTTGTTCGCCCTACCCTAGAAGTTTAGCAGTGCATTTTACTCGCCATTTCATGCGTTTTGAGATGCCGCTTAGCCCAATACGATATCTGAAATAGGAGCGACGTAAATTGAACGAATGTGATAGAATTTCGCTGAATTATTATATTAACCGTAATATAAAATGAACGAATCGGGTCTCTGTTTGCCTTATCCTAGAAGATTAATAGTGCATTTTACTCGCCATTTCATGCGCATTGATATGCCGCTTAGCCCAATACGCTATCTGAAATATCAGCGACGTAAATTGAACAAATGTGATAGAATTTCCCTGAATTCTTATATTAACCTTAATGTAAAATGATCTAATCGGGGGTTTGTTCGCCCTACCCTAGAAGATTACTAGTGCATTTCACTCGTCATTTCTTGCGCTTTGAGATGCCGCTTAGCCCAATAAGCTATCTGAAATAGGAGCGACGTAAGTTGAACAAATGTGATAGAATTTCGCTGAATTCTTATATTAACCAAAATATAAGATGATCCAATCGGCTCTCTAATAGCCCTATCATAGAAGTTTAATAGTGCATATTACCCGCCATTCCACGCGCTTTAAGATGCCGCCTAGCCCAGTACGCTATCTGAAATAGGAGCGACGTACGTTGAACAAATGTGATAGAATTACGCTGAATTATTATATTAACCGTAATATAAAATGAACGAATCGGGTCTCTGTTTGCCTTATCCTAGAAGATTAATAGTGCATTTTACTCGCCATTTCATGCGCATTGAGATGCCGCTTAGCCCAATACGCTATCTGAAATATCAGCGACGTAAATTGAACAAATTTGATAGAATTTCCCTGAATTCTTATATTAACCTTAATGTAAAATGATCTAATCGGGCCTTTGTTCGCCCTACCCTAGAAGTTTAGCAGTGCATTTTACTCGCCATTTCATGCGCTTTGAGATGCCGCTTAGCCCAATACGATATCTGAAATAGGAGCGACGTAAATTGAACGAATGTGATAGAATTTCGCTGGATTCTTATATTAACCAAAATATAGAATGATCTAATCGGGTCTCCGATAGCCCTATCATAGAAGTTTAATAGTGCATTTTACTCGCCATTCCACGCGCTTTAAGATGCCGCCTAACCAAGTACGCTATCTGAAATAGGAGCGACGTAAGTTGAACAAATGTGATAGAATTTCGCTGAATTCTTATATTAACCAAAATGTAAAATGATCTAATCGGGTCTCTGATAGCCCTATCATAGAAGTTTAATAGTGCATTTTACTCGCCATTCCACGCGCTTTAAGTTGCCGCCTAGCCCAGTACGCTATCTGAAATAGGAGCGACGTAACTTGAACAAATGTGATAGAATTACGCTGAATTCTTATATTAACCGTAATATAAAATGATCTAATCGGGTCTCTGTTTGCCTTATCCTAGAAGTTTAATAGCGCATTTTACTCGCCATTTCATGCGCTTTGAGATGCCGCTTAGCCCAATACGCTATCTGGAATAGGAGCGACGTAAATTGAACAAATGTGATAGAATTTCGCTGAATTCTTAAATTAACCATAATATAAAATGATCTAATCGGGTCTCTGCTTGCCCTACCCTAGAAGTTTAATAGTGCATTTCACTCGTCATTTCATGCGCTTTGAGATGCCGCTTAGCCCAATAAGCTATCTGAAATAGGAGCGACGTAAGTTGAACAAATGTGATAGAATTTCCCTGAAATCTTATATTAATCAAAATATAAAATGATCTAATCGGGTCTCTGATTGCCCTATCATAGAAGTTTAATAGTGCATTTTACTCGCCAATCCACGCGCTTTAAGATTCCGCCTAGCCCAGTACACTATCTGAAATAGGAGCGACGTAAATTGAACAAATGTGATAGAATTTGGCTGAATTCTTAAATTAACCATAATATAAAATGATCTAATCGGGTCTCTGTTTGCCCTACCCTAGAAGTTTAATAGTGCATTTTACTCGCCATTTCATGCGCTTTGAGATGGGGCTTAGCCCAATACGCTATCTGAAGTAGGAGCGACGTAAATTGAACGAATGTGATAGAATTTCGCTGGATTCTTATATTAACCAAAATATAAAATGATCTAATCTGGTCTCCGATGGACCTATCATAGAAGTTTAATAGGGCATTCTACTCGCCATTTCGTGCGCTTTAAGATGCCGCCTAGCCCAGTACGCTATCTGAAATGGGAGCGACGTAAGTTGAACAAATGTGATAGAATTACGCTGAATTCTTATATTAACCGTAATATAAAATGATCTAATCGGGTCTCTGCTAGCCCTATCACAGAAGTTTAATAGTGCATGTTACCCGCCATTCCACGCGCTTTAAGATGCCGCCTAGCCTAGTACGCTATCTGAAATAGGAGCGACGTACGTTGAACAAATGTGATAGAATTACGCTGAATTCTTATATTAACCGTAATATAAAATGATCGCATCGGGTCACTGTTTGCCTTATCCTAGAAGTTTAATAGTGCATTTTACTCGCCATTTCATGCGCATTGAGATGCCGCTTATCCCAGTACGCGATCTGAAATATCAGCGACGTAAATTGAACAAATGTGAGAGACTTTCGCTGAATTCTTATATTAACCTTAATGTAAAGTGTTCTAATCGGGTCTCTGTTCGCCCTACCCTAGAAGATTAATAGTGCATTTTACTCGCCAATCCATGCGCTTTAAGAGTCCGCCTAGCCCAGTACGCTATCTGAAATAGGAGCGACGTAAATTGAACAAATGTGATAGAATTTGGCTGAATTCTTAAATTAACCATAATATAAAATGATCTAATCGGGTCCCTGTTTGCCCTACCCTAGAAGTTTAATAGTGCATTTCACTCGTCATTTCATGCGCTTTGAGATGCCGCTTAGCCCAATAAGCTATCTGAAATAGGAGCGACGTAACTTGAACAAATGTGATAGAATTTCCCTGAAATCTTATATTAATCAAAATATAAAATGATCTAATCGGGTCTCTGATTGCCCTATCATAGAAGTTTAATAGTGCATTTTACTCGCCAATCCACGCGCTTTAAGATTCCGCCTAGCCCAGTACACTATCTGAAATAGGAGCGACGTAAATTGAACAAATGTGATAGAATTTGGCTGAATTCTTAAATTAACCATAATATAAAATGATCTAATCGGGTCTCTGTTTGCCCTACCCTAGAAGTTTAATAGTGCATTTTACTCGCCATTTCATGCGCTTTGAGATGGGGCTTAGCCCAATACGCTATCTGAAGTAGGAGCGACGTAAATTGAACGAATGTGATAGAATTTCGCTGGATTCTTATATTAACCAAAATATAAAATGATCTAATCTGGTCTCTGATGGACCTATCATAGAAGTTTAATAGGGCATTCTACTCGCCATTTCGTGCGCTTTAAGATGCCGCCTAGCCCAGTACGCTATCTGAAATGGGAGCGACGTAAGTTGAACAAATGTGATAGAATTACGCTGAATTCTTATATTAACCGTAATATAAAATGATCTAATCGGGTCTCTGCTAGACCTATCACAGAAGTTTAATAGTGCATGTTACCCGCCATTCCACGCGCTTTAAGATGCCGCCTAGCCTAGTACGCTATCTGAAATAGGAGCGACGTACGTTGAACAAATGTGATAGAATTACGCTGAATTCTTATATTAACCGTAATATAAAATGATCGAATCGGGTCACTGTTTGCCTTATCCTAGAAGTTTAATAGTGCATTTTACTCGCCATTTCATGCGCATTGAGATGCCGCTTATCCCAGTACGCGATCTGAAATATCAGCGACGTAAATTGAACAAATGTGAGAGACTTTCGCTGAATTCTTATATTAACCTTAATGTAAAGTGTTCTAATCGGGTCTCTGTTCGCCCTACCCTAGAAGATTAATAGTGCATTTTACTCGCCAATCCATGCGCTTTAAGAGTCCGCCTAGCCCAGTACGCTATCTGAAATAGGAGCGACGTAAATTGAACAAATGTGATAGAATTTGGCTGAATTCTTAAATTAACCATAATATAAAATGATCTAATCGGGTCCCTGTTTGCCTTATCCTACAAGTTTAATAGTGCATTTTACTCGCCATTTCATGCGCATTGATATGCCGCTTAGCCCAATACGCTATCTGAAATAGGAGCGACGTAAATTGAACAAATATGATAGAGTTTCGCTGAATTCTTAAATTAACCATAATATAAAATGATCTTATCGGGTCTCTGTTCGCCCTACCATAGAAGTCTAATGGTGCATTTCACTCGCCATTTCATGCGCTTTGAGATGCCGCATAGCCCAGTACGCTATCTGAAATAGGAGCGACGTAAATTGAACAAATGTGATAGAATTTGGCTGAATTCTTGAATTAACCATAATATAAAATGATCTAATCGGGTCTCTGATTGCCCTATCATAGAAGTTTAATAGTGCATTTTACTCGCCAATCCACGCGCTTTGAGATTCCGCCTAGCCCAGTACGCTATCTGAAATAGGAGCGACGTAAATTGAACAAATGTGATAGAATTTGGCTGAATTCTTAAATTAACCATAATATAAAATGATCTAAACGGGTCTCTGTTTGCCCTACCCTAGAAGTTTAATAGTGCATTTTACTCGCCATTTCATGCGCTTTGAGATGGCGCTTAGCCCAATACGCTATCTGAAATAGGAGCGACGTAAATTGAACGAATGTGATAGAATTTCGCTGAATTCTTATATTAATCAAAATATAAAATGATCTAATCGGGACTCTGATTGCCCTATCATAGAAGTTTAATAGTGCATTTTACTCGCCCTTCCACGCGCTTTAAGATGCCGCCTAGCCCAGTACGCTATCTGAAATAGGAGCGACGTAAGTTGAACAAATGTGATAGAATTAGGCTGAATTCTTAAATTAACCATAATATAAAATGATCTAATCGGGTCTCTGTTTGCCCTATCATAGATGTTTAATAGTGCATTTCACTCGTCATTTCATGCGCTTTGAGATGCCGCATAGCCCAGTACGCTATCTGAAATAGGAGCGACGTAAGTTGAACAAATGTGATAGAATTACGCTCAATTATTATATTAACAGTAATATAAAATTATCTAATCGGGTCTCTGTTTGCCCTACCCTAGAAGTTTAACAGTGCATTTTACTCGCCATTTCATGCGGTTTGAGATGCCGCTTAGCCCAATACGCTATCTGAAATAGGAGCGACGTAAATTGAACAAACGTGATAGAATTTCCCTGAATTCTTATATTAACCTTAATGTAAAATGATCTAATCGGTTCTCTGTTCGCCCTACCCCAGAAGTTTAATAGTGCCTTTCACTCGTCATTTCATGCGCTTTGAGATGCCGCTTAGCCCAATAAGCTATCTGAAATAGGAGCGACGTAAATTGAACAAATGTGATAACATTACGCTGAATTCTTATATTAACCGTAATATAAAATGATCTAATCGGGTCTCTGTTTGCCTTATCCTAGAAGTTTAATAGTGCATTTCACTCGTCATTTCAGGCGCTTTGAGATGCCTCTTAGCCCAATAAGCTATCTGAAATAGGAGCAACGTAAATTGAACAAATGTGATAGAATTTTTCTGAATTCTTATATTAACCAAAATATAACATGATCTAAACGGGTCTCTGATTGCCCTATCATAGCAGTTTAATAGTGCATTTTACTCGCCAATCCACGCGCTTTAAGATTCCGCCTAGCCCAGTATGCTACCTGAAATAGGAGCGACGTAAATTGAAAAAATGTGATAGAATTTGGCTGTATTCTTAAATTAACCATAATATAAAATGATCTAATCGGGTCTCTGTTTGCCCTACCCTAGAAGTTTAATAGTGTATTTTACTCGCCATTTCATGCGCTTTGAGATGCCGCTTAGCCCAATACGCATCTGAAATAGGAGCGACGTAAGTTGAACAAATGTGATAGAATTTCCCTGAATTCTTATATTAACCTTAATGTAAAATGAACTAATCGGGTCTTTGTTCGCCCTACCCTAGAAGTTTAGCAGTGCATTTTACTCGCCATTTCATGCGTTTTGAGATGCCGCTTAGCCCAATACGATATCTGAAATAGGAGCGACGTAAATTGAACGAATGTGATAGAATTTCGCTGAATTATTATATTAACCGTAATATAAAATGAACGAATCGGGTCTCTGTTTGCCTTATCCTAGAAGATTAATAGTGCATTTTACTCGCCATTTCATGCGCATTGATATGCCGCTTAGCCCAATACGCTATCTGAAATATCAGCGACGTAAATTGAACAAATGTGATAGAATTTCCCTGAATTCTTATATTAACCTTAATGTAAAATCATCTAATCGGGGGTTTGTTCGCCCTACCCTAGAAGATTACTAGTGCATTTCACTCGTCATTTCTTGCGCTTTGAGATGCCGCTTAGCCCAATAAGCTATCTGAAATAGGAGCGACGTAAGTTGAACAAATGTGATAGAATTTCGCTGAATTCTTATATTAACCAAAATATAAGATGATCCAATCGGCTCTCTAATAGCCCTATCATAGAAGTTTAATAGTGCATATTACCCGCCATTCCACGCGCTTTAAGATGCCGCCTAGCCCAGTACGCTATCTGAAATAGGAGCGACGTACGTTGAACAAATGTGATAGAATTACGCTGAATTCTTATATTAACCGTAATATAAAATGAACGAATCGGGTCTCTGTTTGCCTTATCCTAGAAGATTAATAGTGCATTTTACTCGCCATTTCATGCGCATTGAGATGCCGCTTAGCCCAATACGCTATCTGAAATATCAGCGACGTAAATTGAACAAATTTGATAGAATTTCCCTGAATTCTTATATTAACCTTAATGTAAAATGATCTAATCGGGCCTTTGTTCGCCCTACCCTAGAAGTTTAGCAGTGCATTTTACTCGCCATTTCATGCGCTTTGAGATGCCGCTTAGCCCAATACGATATCTGAAATAGGAGCGACGTAAATTGAACGAATGTGATAGAATTTCGCTGGATTCTTATATTAACCAAAATATAGAATGATCTAATCGGGTCTCCGATAGCCCTATCATAGAAGTTTAATAGTGCATTTTACTCGCCATTCCACGCGCTTTAAGATGCCGCCTAGCCAAGTACGCTATCTGAAATAGGAGCGACGTAAGTTGAACAAATGTGATAGAATTTCGCTGAATTCTTATATTAACCAAAATGTAAAATGATCTAATCGGGTCTCTGATAGCCCTATCATAGAAGTTTAATAGTGTATTTTACTCGCCATTCCACGCGCTTTAAGTTGCCGCCTAGCCCAGTACGCTATCTGAAATAGGAGCGACGTAACTTGAACAAATGTGATAGAATTACGCTGAATTCTTATATTAACCGTAATATAAAATGATCTAATCGGGTCTCTGTTTGCCTTATCCTAGAAGTTTAATAGCGCATTTTACTCGCCATTTCATGCGCTTTGAGATGCCGCTTAGCCCAATACGCTATCTGGAATAGGAGCGACGTAAATTGAACAAATGTGATAGAATTTCGCTGAATTCTTAAATTAACCATAATATAAAATGATCTAATCGGGTCTCTGCTTGCCCTACCCTAGAAGTTTAATAGTGCATTTCACTCGTCATTTCATGCGCTTTGAGATGCCGCTTAGCCCAATAAGCTATCTGAAATAGGAGCGACGTAAGTTGAACAAATGTGATAGAATTTCCCTGAATTCTTATATTAATCAAAATATAAAATGATCTAATCGGGTCTCTGATTGCCCTATCATAGAAGTTTAATAGTGCATTTTACTCGCCAATCCACGCGCTTTAAGATTCCGCCTAGCCCAGTACACTATCTGAAATAGGAGCGACGTAAATTGAACAAATGTGATAGAATTTGGCTGAATTCTTAAATTAACCATAATATAAAATGATCTAATCGGGTCTCTGTTTGCCCTACCCTAGAAGTTTAATAGTGCATTTTACTCGCCATTTCATGCGCTTTGAGATGGCGCTTAGCCCAATACGCTATCTGAAGTAGGAGCGACGTAAATTGAACGAATGTGATAGAATTTCGCTGGATTCTTATATTAACCAAAATATAAAATGATCTAATCTGGTCTCTGATGGACCTATCATAGAAGTTTAATAGGGAATTCTACTCGCCATTTCGTGCGCTTTAAGATGCCGCCTAGCCCAGTACGCTATCTGAAATGGGAGCGACGTAAGTTGAACAAATGTGATAGAATTACGCTGAATTCTTATATTAACCGTAATATAAAATGATCTAATCGGGTCTCTGCTAGCCCTATCACAGAAGTTTAATAGTGCATGTTACCCGCCATTCCACGCGCTTTAAGATGCCGCCTAGCCTAGTACGCTATCTGAAATAGGAGCGACGTACGTTGAACAAATGTGATAGAATTACGCTGAATTCTTATATTAACCGTAATATAAAATGATCGAATCGGGTCACTGTTTGCCTTATCCTAGAAGTTTAATAGTGCATTTTACTCGCCATTTCATGCGCATTGAGATGCCGCTTAGCCCAATACGCTATCTGAAATAGGAGCGACGTAAATTGAACAAATATGATAGAGTTTCGCTGAATTCTTAAATTAACCATAATATAAAATCATCTTATCGGGTCTCTGTTTGCCCTACCCTAGAAGTTTAATAGTGCATTTTACTCGCCATTTCTTGCGCTTTAAGATTCCGCCTAGCCCAGTACGCTATCTGAAATAGGAGCGACGTAAATTGAAGAAATGTGATAGAATGTTGCTGAATTCTTAAATTAACCGTAATATAAAATGATCTAATCGGGTCTCTGTTTGCCCTAGCCTAGAAGTTTAAGAGTTCATTTTATTCGCCATTTCATGCGCTTTGAGATGCCGCTTAGCCGAATACGCTATCTGAAATAGGAGCGACGTAAGTTGAACAAATGTGACAGAATTACGCTTCATTCTTATATACACCTTAATGTAAAATGATCTCTTCGGGTCTCTGTTCACCCTACCCTAGATGTATAATAGTGCATTTCACTCGTCATTTCATGCGCTTTGAGATGCCGCTTAGCCCAATACGATATCTGAAATAGGAGCGACGTAAATTGAACAAATGTGATAGAATTTCCCTGAATTCTTATATTAACCAAAATATAAAATAATCTAATCGGGTCTCTGATTGCCCTATCATAGAAGTTTAATAGTGCATTTTACTCGCCATTTCACGCGCTCTAAGATGCCGCCTAGCACAGTACGCTATCTGAAATAGGAGCGACGTAAATTGAACAAATGCGATAGAATTACGCTGAATTCTTAAATTAACCGTAATATAAAATGAACTAATCGGGTCTCTGTTTGCACTACCCTAGAAGTTTAATAGTGCACTCTACTCGCCATTTCATGCGCTTTGAGGTGCCGCTTAGCCCAATACGCTATCTGAAATATGAGCGACGTAAATTGAACAAATGTGATAGAATTTCCCTGAAATCTTATATTAAACAAAATATAAAATGATCTAATCGGGTCACTGATTGCCCTATCATAGAAGTTTAATAGTGCATTTTACTCGGAATTTCATGCGCTTTGAGGTGCCGGTTAACCCAATACGCTATCTGCAATAGGAGCGACGTAAATTGAACAAATGTGATAGAATATCGCTGAATTCTTAAATTAACTATAATATAAAATGATCTAATCGGGTCACTGATTGCCCTATCATAGAAGTTTAATAGTGCATTTTACTCGCCATTCCACGCGCTTTAAGATGCCGGCCAGCCCAGTACGCTATCTGAAATAGGAGCGACGTAATTTGAAGAAATGTGATAGAATTACGCTGAATTCTTATATTAACCGTAATATAAAATGATCTAATCGGGTCTCTGTTTGCCCTACCCTCGAAGTTTAATAGTCCATTTTATTCGCCATTTCATGCGCTTTGAGAGGCCGGTTAGCCCAATACGCTAACTGATATAGGAGCGACGTAAATAGAACACATGTGATAGGATTTCCCTGAATTCTTATATAAACCTTAATGTAAAATGATCTAATCGGGTCTTTGTTCGCCCTACCCTAGAAGTTTAATTGTGCATTTTACTCGCCATTTCATGCGCTTTGAGATGCCGCTTAGCCCAATACGCTATCTGCAATAGGAGCGACGTCCATTGAACAAATGTGATAGAATCTCGCTGAATTCTTAAATTAACCATAATATCAAATGATCTAATCGGGTCTCTGTTTGCCCTATCATAGATGTTTAATAGTGCATTTCACTCGTCATTTCATGCGCTTTGAGATGCCGCCTAGCCCAGTACGCTATCTGAAATAGGAGCGACGTAAGTTGAACAAATGTGATAGAATTACGCTCAATTATTATATTAACCGTAATATAAAATTATCTAATCGGGTCTCTGTTTGCCCTACCCTAGAAGTTTAATAGTGCACTTTGCTCGCCATTTCATGCGCTTTGAGATGCCGCTTAGCCCAATACGCTATCTGAAATAGGAGCGACGTAAATTGAACAAATGTGGTAGAATTTTTCTGAATTCTTAAATAAACCATAATATGAAATGATCTAATCGGGTCTCCGTTTGCCCTACCCTAGATGTTTAACAGTGCATCTTACTCGCCATTTCATGCGCTTTGAGATGCCGCTTAGCCCAATACGCTATCTGAAATAGGAGCGACGTAAATTGAACAAATGTGATAGAATTTGCCTGAATACTTATATTAACCTTAATGTAAAATGATCTAATCGGGTCTCTGTTCGCCCTACCCTAGAAGTGTAATAGTGCATTTCACTCGCCATTTCATGCGCTTTGAGATGACGCTTAGCCCAATACGCTATCTGAAATAGGAGCGACGTAAATAGAACAATTGTGATAGAATTTCGCTGAATTCTTATATAAACCAAAATATAAAATGATCTAATCGGGTCTCTGATTGCCCTATCATAGAAGTTTAATACTGCATTTTACTCGCCAATCCACGCGCTTTAAGATTCCGCCTAGCCCAGTACGCTATCTGAAATAGGAGCGACGTAAATTGAACAAATGTGATAGAATTTGGCTGAATTCTTAAATTAACCATAATATAAAACGATCTAATCGGGTCTCTGTTTGCCCTACCCTAGAAGTTTAACAGTGCATTTTACTCGCCATTTCATGCGCTTTGAGATGCCGCTTAGCCCAATACGCTATCTGAAATAGGAGCGACGTAAATTGAACAAATGTGATAGAATTTCCCTGAATACTTATATTAACATTAATGTAAAATGATCTAATCGGGTCTCTGTTCGCCCTACCCTAGAAGTTTAATAGTGCATTTCACTCACCATTTCATGCCCTTTGAGATGCCGCTTAGCCCAATACGCTATCTGAAATAGGAGCGACGTAAATAGAACAATTGTGATAGAATTTCGCTGAATTCCCATATTAACCAAAATATAAAATGATCTAATCGGGTCTCTGATTGCCCTATCATAGAAGTTTAATAGTGCATTTTACTCGCCAATCCACGCGCTTTAAGATTCCGCCTAGCACAGTACGCTATCTGAAGTAGGAGAGACGTAAGTTGAACAAATGTGATAGAATTTGGCTGAATTCTTAAATTAACCATAATATAAAATGATCTAATCGGGTCTCCGTTTGCCCTACCCTAGAAGTTTAACAGCGCATTTTAATCGCCATTTCTTGCGCTTTGAGATGCCATTTAGACCAATAC
Source organism: Macropis europaea (assembly GCA_916610135.2). Classification (NCBI taxonomy): domain Eukaryota; kingdom Metazoa; phylum Arthropoda; class Insecta; order Hymenoptera; family Melittidae; genus Macropis; species Macropis europaea. The sequence goes on from CAKAJE020001320.1 coordinate 24,285, forward strand.
GCTATCTGAAATAGGAGCGACGTATATTGAACAAATGTGATAGAATTTCCCTGAATACTTATATTAACCTTAATGTAAAATGATCTAATCGGGTCTCTGTTCGCCCTACCCTAGAAGTGTAATAGTGCATTTGACTCGCCATTTCATGGGCTTTGAGATGCCGCTTAGCCCACCACGCTATCTGAAATAGGAGCGACGTAAATAGAACAATTGTGATAGAATTTCCCTGAAATCTTATATTAAACAAAATATAAAACGATCTAAACGGGACTCTGATTGCCCTATCATAGAAGTTTAGTAGTGCATTTTACTCGCCATTCCACGCGCTTTAAGATGCCGCCTAGCCCAGTACGCTATCTGATATAGGAGCGACGTAAGTTGAACAAATGTGATAGAATTACGCTGAATTCTTAAATTAACCATAATATAAAATGATCTTATCGGGTCTCTGTTTGCCCTACCCTAGAAGTTTAATAGTGCATTTTACTCGCCATTTCTTGCGCTTTGAGATGCCGCTTAGCCCAATACGATATCTGAAATATCAGCGACGTAAATTGAACAAATGTGATAGAATTACGCTGAATTCTTATATTAACCGTAATATAAAATGATCTAATCAGGTCTCTGTTTGCCTTATCCTAGAAGTTTAATAGTGCATTTCACTCGTCATTTCATGCGCTTTGAGATGCCTCTTAGCCCAAATAGCTATCTGAAATAGGAGCGACGTAAATTGAACAAATGTGATAGAATTTCGCTGAATTCTTATATTAACCAAAATATAAAATGATCTAATCGGGACTCTGATTCCCTATCATAGAAGTTTAGTAGTGCATTTTACTCGCCCTTCCACGCGCTTTAAGATGCCGCCTAGCCCAGTACGCTATCTGAAATAGGAACGACGTAAGTTGAACAAATGTGATAGAATTACGCTGAATTCTTATATTAACCGTAATATAAAATGACCTAATCGGGTCTCTGTTTGCCTTACCCTTGAAGTTTAATAGTGCATTTTACTCGCCATTTCATGCGCTTTGAGATGCCGCTTAGCCCAATACGCTATCTGAAATAGGAGCGACGTAAATTGAACAAATGTGATAGAATTTCCCTGAATTCTTATATACACCTTAATGTAAAATGATCTAATCGGGTCTTTGTTCGCCCTACCCTAGAAGTTTAATAGTGCATTTTACTCGCCATTTCATGCGCTTTGAGATGCCGCTTAGCCCAATACGCTATCTGCAATAGGAGCGACGTCCATTGAACAAATGTGATAGAATTTCGCTGAATTCTTAAATTAACCATAATATCAAATGATCTAATCGGGTCTCTGTTTGCCCTATCATAGATGTTTAATAGTGCATTTCACTCGCCATTTCATGCGCTTTGAGATGCCGCCTAGCCCAGTACGCTATCTGAAATAGGAGCGACGTAAGTTGAACAAATGTGATAGAATTACGCTCAATTATTATATTAACCGTAATATAAAATGATCTAATCGGGTCTCTGTTTGCCCTACCCTAGAAGTTTAATAGTGCATTTTACTCGCCATTTCATGCGCTTTGAGATGGCGCTTAGCCCAATACGCTATCTGAAATAGGAGCGACGTAAATTGAACAAATGTGATAGAATTTCGCTGAATTCTTAAATTAACCATAATATAAAATGATCTAATCGGGTCTCTGTTTGCCTTACCCTAGGAGTTTATTAGTGCATTTTACTCGCCATTTCATGCGCATTGAGATGCCGCTTAGCCCAATACGCTATCTGAAATAGGAGCGACGTAAATTGAACAAATGTGATAGAATTTTTCTGAATTCTTATATTAACCAAAATATGAAATGATCTAATCGGGTCTCTGTTTGCCCTACCCTAGAAGTTTAACAGTGCATTTTACTCGCCATTTCATGGGCTTTGAGATGCCGCTTAGCCCAATATGCTATCTGAAATAGGAGCGACGTAAATTGAACAAATGTGATAGAATTTCCCTGAATACTTATATTAACCTTAATGTAAAATGATCTAATCGGGTCTCCGTTTGCCCTACCCTAGAAGTTTAACAGCGCATTTTACTCGCCATTTCTTGCGCTTTAAGATGCCGCCGAGCCCAGTACGCTATCTGAAGTAGGAGCGACGTAAGTTGAACAAATGTGATAGAATTACGCTGAATTCTTATATTAACCGTAATATAAAATGATCTAATCGGTTCTCTGTTCGCCCTTCCCTAGAAGTTTAAGAGTGCCTTTCACTCGCCATTTCATGCGCTTTGAGATGCCGCTTAGCCCAATACGCTATCTGAAATAGGAGTGACGTAAATTGAACAATTGTGATAGAATTTCGCTGAATTCTTATATTAACCAAAATATAAAATGATCTGGTCGGGTCTCTGATTGCCCTATCATAGAAGTTTAATAGTGCATTTTGATCGCCATTCCACGCGCTTTAAGATGCCGCCTAACCCAGTACGCTATCTGAAATTGGAGCGACGTAAATTGAACAAATGTGACAGAATTTTGCTGACATCTTAAATTAACTATAATATAAAATGATCTAATCGGGTCTCTGTTTGCCCTACCCTACAAGTTTAGCAGTGCATTTTACTCATCATTTCATGCGCTTTGAGATGCCGCTTAGCCCAATACGCTATCTGAAATAGGAGCGACGTAAATTGAACAAATGTGATAGAATTTCCCTGAATTCTTATATTAACCTTAATGTAAAATGATCTAATCGGGTCTCTGTTCTCCCTACCCTAGAAGTTTAATACTGCATTTCACTCGTCATTTCATGCGCTTTGAGTTGCCGGTTAGCCCAATACGATATCTGAAATAGGAGCGATGTAAATTGAACAAATGTGATAGAATTTGGCTTAATTCTTAAATTAACCATAATATAAAATGATCTAATCGGGTCTCTGTTTGCCCTACCCTAGAAGTTTAATAGTGCATTTTACTGGCCATTTCATGCGCTTTGAGATGGCGCTTAGCCCAATACGCTATCTGAAATAGGACCGACGTAAATTGAACAAATGTGATAGAATTTGGCTGAATTCTTAAATTAACCATAATATAAAATGATCTAATCGGATCTCTGTTTGCCTTACCCTAGAAGTTTAATAGTGCATTTTACTCGCCATTTCATGCGCTTTGAGATTCCGCCTAGCCCAGTACGCTATCTGAAATAGGAGCGACGTAAGTTGAACAAATGTGATAGAATTACGCTGACTCCTTATATTAACCCTAATATAAAATGATCTAATCGGGTCCCTGTTTGCCTTATCCTACAAGTTTAACAGTGCATTTTACTCGCCATTTCATGCGCATTGATATGCCGCTTAGCCCAATACGCTATCTGAAATAGGAGCGACGTAAATTGAACAAATATGATAGAGTTTCGCTGAATTCTTAAATTAACCATAATATAAAATCATCTTATCGGGTCTCTGTTTGCCCTACCCTAGAAGTTTAATAGTGCATTTTACTCGCCATTTCTTGCGCTTTAAGATGCCGCCGAGCCCAGTACGCTATCTGAAGTTGGTGCGACGTAAATTGAACAATTGTGATAGAATTTCGCTGAATTCTTATATTAACCAAAATATAAAATGATCTAGTCTGGTCTCTGATTGCCCTATCAGAAGTTTAATAGTGCATTTTGATCGCCATTCCACGCGCTTTAAGATGCCGCCTAGCGCAGTACGCTATCTGAAATTGGAGCGACGTAAATTGAACAAATGTGACAGAATTTTGCTGACATCTTAAATTAACCATAATATAAAATGATCTAATCGGGTCTCTGTTTGCCCTACCCTACAAGTTTAGCAGTGCATTTTACTCGCCATTTCGTGCGCTTTGAGATGGCGCTTAGCCCAATACGCTATCTGAAATAGGAGCGACGTAAATTGAACAAATGTGATAGAATTTGGCTGAATTCTTAAATTAACCATAACATAAAATGATCTAATCGGGTCTCTGTCTGCCCTATCATAGAAGTTTAATAGTGCATTTCACTCGTCATTTCATGCGCTTTGAGATTCCGCCTAGCCCAGTACGCTATCTGAAATAGGAGCGACGTAAGTTGAACAAATGTGATAGAATTACGCTGACTCCTTATATTAACCCTAATATAAAATGATCTAATCGGGTCCCTGTTTGCCTTATCCTACAAGTTTAATAGTGCATTTTACTCGCCATTTCATGCGCATTGATATGCCGCTTAGCCCAATACGCTATCTGAAATAGGAGCGACGTAAATTGAACAAATATGATAGAGTTTCGCTGAATTCTTAAATTAACCATAATATAAAATCATCTTATCGGGTCTCTGTTTGCCCTACCCTAGAAGTTTAATAGTGCATTTTACTCGCCATTTCTTGCGCTTTAAGATTCCGCCTAGCCCAGTACGCTATCTGAAATAGGAGCGACGTAAATTGAACAAATGTGATAGAATTTGGCTGAATTCTTGAATTAACCATAATATAAAATGATCTAATCGGGTCTCTGATTGCCCTATCATAGAAGTTTAATAGTGCATTTTACTCGCCAATCCACGCGCTTTGAGATTCCGCCTAGCCCAGTACGCTATCTGAAATAGGAGCGACGTAAATTGAACAAATGTGATAGAATTTGGCTGAATTCTTAAATTAACCATAATATAAAATGATCTAAACGGGTCTCTGTTTGCCCTACCCTAGAAGTTTAATAGTGCATTTTACTCGCCATTTCATGCGCTTTGAGATGGCGCTTAGCCCAATACGCTATCTGAAATAGGAGCGACGTAAATTGAACGAATGTGATAGAATTTCGCTGAATTCTTATATTAATCAAAATATAAAATGATCTAATCGGGACTCTGATTGCCCTATCATAGAAGTTTAATAGTGCATTTTACTCGCCCTTCCACGCGCTTTAAGATGCCGCCTAGCCCAGTACGCTATCTGAAATAGGAGCGACGTAAGTTGAACAAATGTGATAGAATTAGGCTGAATTCTTAAATTAACCATAATATAAAATGATCTAATCGGGTCTCTGTTTGCCCTATCATAGATGTTTAATAGTGCATTTCACTCGTCATTTCATGCGCTTTGAGATGCCGCATAGCCCAGTACGCTATCTGAAATAGGAGCGACGTAAGTTGAACAAATGTGATAGAATTACGCTCAATTATTATATTAACCGTAATATAAAATTATCTAATCGGGTCTCTGTTTGCCCTACCCTAGAAGTTTAACATTGCATTTTACTCGCCATTTCATGCGGTTTGAGATGCCGCTTAGCCCAATACGCTATCTGAAATAGGAGCGACGTAAATTGAACAAACGTGATAGAATTTCCCTGAATTCTTATATTAACCTTAATGTAAAATGATCTAATCGGTTCTCTGTTCGCCCTACCCCAGAAGTTTAATAGTGCCTTTCACTCGTCATTTCATGCGCTTTGAGATGCCGCTTAGCCCAATAAGCTATCTGAAATAGGAGCGACGTAAATTGAACAAATGTGATAACATTACGCTGAATTCTTATATTAACCGTAATATAAAATGATCTAATCGGGTCTCTGTTTGCCTTATCCTAGAAGTTTAATAGTGCATTTCACTCGTCATTTCAGGCGCTTTGAGATGCCTCTTAGCCCAATAAGCTATCTGAAATAGGAGCGACGTAAATTGAACAAATGTGATAGAATTTTTCTGAATTCTTATATTAACCAAAATATAACATGATCTAAACGGGTCTCTGATTGCCCTATCATAGCAGTTTAATAGTGCATTTTACTCGCCAATCCACGCGCTTTAAGATTCCGCCTAGCCCAGTATGCTACCTGAAATAGGAGCGACGTAAATTGAAAAAATGTGATAGAATTTGGCTGTATTCTTAAATTAACCATAATATAAAATGATCTAATCGGGTCTCTGTTTGCCCTACCCTAGAAGTTTAATAGTGTATTTTACTCGCCATTTCATGCGCTTTGAGATGCCGCTTAGCCCAATACGCATCTGAAATAGGAGCGACGTAAGTTGAACAAATGTGATAGAATTTCCCTGAATTCTTATATTAACCTTAATGTAAAATGAACTAATCGGGTCTTTGTTCGCCCTACCCTAGAAGTTTAGCAGTGCATTTTACTCGCCATTTCATGCGTTTTGAGATGCCGCTTAGCCCAATACGATATCTACAATAGGAGCGACGTAAATTGAACACATGTGATAGAATTTCGCTGAATTATTATATTAACCGTAATATAAAATGAACGAATCGGGTCTCTGTTTGCCTTATCCTAGAAGATTAATAGTGCATTTTACTCGCCATTTCATGCGCATTGATATGCCGCTTAGCCCAATACGCTATCTGAAATATCAGCGACGTAAATTGAACAAATGTGATAGAATTTCCCTGAATTCTTATATTAACCTTAATGTAAAAGCATCTAATCGGGGGTTTGTTCGCCCTACCCTAGAAGATTACTAGTGCATTTCACTCGTCATTTCTTGCGCTTTGAGATGCCGCTTAGCCCAATAAGCTATCTGAAATAGGAGCGACGTAAGTTGAACAAATGTGATAGAATTTCGCTGAATTCTTATATTAACCAAAATATAAGATGATCCAATCGGCTCTCTAATAGCCCTATCATAGAAGTTTAATAGTGCATATTACCCGCCATTCCACGCGCTTTAAGATGCCGCCTAGCCCAGTACGCTATCTGAAATAGGAGCGACGTACGTTGAACAAATGTGATAGAATTACGCTGAATTCTTATATTAACCGTAATATAAAATGAACGAATCGGGTCTCTGTTTGCCTTATCCTAGAAGATTAATAGTGCATTTTACTCGCCATTTCATGCGCATTGAGATGCCGCTTAGCCCAATACGCTATCTGAAATATCAGCGACGTAAATTGAACAAATTTGATAGAATTTCCCTGAATTCTTATATTAACCTTAATGTAAAATGATCTAATCGGGCCTTTGTTCGCCCTACCCTAGAAGTTTAGCAGTGCATTTTACTCGCCATTTCATGCGCTTTGAGATGCCGCTTAGCCCAATACGATATCTGAAATAGGAGCGACGTAAATTGAACGAATGTGATAGAATTTCGCTGGATTCTTATATTAACCAAAATATAGAATGATCTAATCGGGTCTCCGATAGCCCTATCATAGAAGTTTAATAGTGCATTTTACTCGCCATTCCACGCGCTTTAAGATGCCGCCTAGCCAAGTACGCTATCTGAAATAGGAGCGACGTAAGTTGAACAAATGTGATAGAATTTCGCTGAATTCTTATATTAACCAAAATGTAAAATGATCTAATCGGGTCTCTGATAGCCCTATCATAGAAGTTTAATAGTGCATTTTACTCGCCATTCCACGCGCTTTAAGTTGCCGCCTAGCCCAGTACGCTATCTGAAATAGGAGCGACGTAACTTGAACAAATGTGATAGAATTACGCTGAATTCTTATATTAACCGTAATATAAAATGATCTAATCGGGTCTCTGTTTGCCTTATCCTAGAAGTTTAATAGCGCATTTTACTCGCCATTTCATGCGCTTTGAGATGCCGCTTAGCCCAATACGCTATCTGGAATAGGAGCGACGTAAATTGAACAAATGTGATAGAATTTCGCTGAATTCTTAAATTAACCATAATATAAAATGATCTAATCGGGTCTCTGCTTGCCCTACCCTAGAAGTTTAATAGTGCATTTCACTCGTCATTTCATGCGCTTTGAGATGCCGCTTAGCCCAATAAGCTATCTGAAATAGGAGCGACGTAAATTGAACAAATGTGATAGAATTTGGCTGAATTCTTAAATTAACCATAATATAAAATGATCTAATCGGGTCTCTGTTTGCCCTACCCTAGAAGTTTAATAGTGCATTTTACTCGCCATTTCATGCGCTTTGAGATGGGGCTTAGCCCAATACGCTATCTGAAGTAGGAGCGACGTAAATTGAACGAATGTGATAGAATTTCGCTGGATTCTTATATTAACCAAAATATAAAATGATCTAATCTGGTCTCTGATGGACCTATCATAGAAGTTTAATAGGGCATTCTACTCGCCATTTCGTGCGCTTTAAGATGCCGCCTAGCCCAGTACGCTATCTGAAATGGGAGCGACGTAAGTTGAACAAATGTGATAGAATTACGCTGAATTCTTATATTAACCGTAATATAAAATGATCTAATCGGGTCTCTGCTAGCCCTATCACAGAAGTTTAATAGTGCATGTTACCCGCCATTCCACGCGCTTTAAGATGCCGCCTAGCCTAGTACGCTATCTGAAATAGGAGCGACGTACGTTGAACAAATGTGATAGAATTACGCTGAATTCTTATATTAACCGTAATATAAAATGATCGCATCGGGTCACTGTTTGCCTTATCCTAGAAGTTTAATAGTGCATTTTACTCGCCATTTCATGCGCATTGAGATGGGGCTTAGCCCAATACGCTATCTGAAGTAGGAGCGACGTAAATTGAACGAATGTGATAGAATTTCGCTGGATTCTTATATTAACCAAAATATAAAATGATCTAATCTGGTCTCTGATGGACCTATCATAGAAGTTTAATAGGGCATTCTACTCGCCATTTCGTGCGCTTTAAGATGCCGCCTAGCCCAGTACGCTATCTGAAATGGGAGCGACGTAAGTTGAACAAATGTGATAGAATTACGCTGAATTCTTATATTAACCGTAATATAAAATGATCTAATCGGGTCTCTGCTAGACCTATCACAGAAGTTTAATAGTGCATGTTACCCGCCATTCCACGCGCTTTAAGATGCCGCCTAGCCTAGTACGCTATCTGAAATAGGAGCGACGTACGTTGAACAAATGTGATAGAATTACGCTGAATTCTTATATTAACCGTAATATAAAATGATCGAATCGGGTCACTGTTTGCCTTATCCTAGAAGTTTAATAGTGCATTTTACTCGCCATTTCATGCGCATTGAGATGCCGCTTATCCCAGTACGCGATCTGAAATATCAGCGACGTAAATTGAACAAATGTGAGAGACTTTCGCTGAATTCTTATATTAACCTTAATGTAAAGTGTTCTAATCGGGTCTCTGTTCGCCCTACCCTAGAAGATTAATAGTGCATTTTACTCGCCAATCCATGCGCTTTAAGAGTCCGCCTAGCCCAGTACGCTATCTGAAATAGGAGCGACGTAAATTGAACAAATGTGATAGAATTTGGCTGAATTCTTAAATTAACCATAATATAAAATGATCTAATCGGGTCCCTGTTTGCCTTATCCTACAAGTTTAATAGTGCATTTTACTCGCCATTTCATGCGCATTGATATGCCGCTTAGCCCAATACGCTATCTGAAATAGGAGCGACGTAAATTGAACAAATATGATAGAGTTTCGCTGAATTCTTAAATTAACCATAATATAAAATGATCTTATCGGGTCTCTGTTCGCCCTACCATAGAAGTCTAATGGTGCATTTCACTCGCCATTTCATGCGCTTTGAGATGCCGCATAGCCCAGTACGCTATCTGAAATAGGAGCGACGTAAATTGAACAAATGTGATAGAATTTGGCTGAATTCTTAAATTAACCATAATATAAAATGATCTAATCGGGTCTCTGATTGCCCTATCATAGAAGTTTAATAGTGCATTTTACTCGCCAATCCACGCGCTTTGAGATTCCGCCTAGCCCAGTACGCTATCTGAAATAGGAGCGACGTAAATTGAACAAATGTGATAGAATTTGGCTGAATTCTTAAATTAACCATAATATAAAATGATCTAAACGGGTCTCTGTTTGCCCTACCCTAGAAGTTTAATAGTGCATTTTACTCGCCATTTCATGCGCTTTGAGATGGCGCTTAGCCCAATACGCTATCTGAAATAGGAGCGACGTAAATTGAACGAATGTGATAGAATTTCGCTGAATTCTTATATTAATCAAAATATAAAATGATCTAATCGGGACTCTGATTGCCCTATCATAGAAGTTTAATAGTGCATTTTACTCGCCCTTCCACGCGCTTTAAGATGCCGCCTAGCCCAGTACGCTATCTGAAATAGGAGCGACGTAAGTTGAACAAATGTGATAGAATTAGGCTGAATTCTTAAATTAACCATAATATAAAATGATCTAATCGGGTCTCTGTCTGCCCTATCATAGAAGTTTAATAGTGCATTTCACTCGTCATTTCATGCGCTTTGAGATGCCGCATAGCCCAGTACGCTATCTGAAATAGGAGCGACGTAAGTTGAACAAATGTGATAGAATTACGCTCAATTATTATATTAACCGTAATATAAAATTATCTAATCGGGTCTCTGTTTGCCCTACCCTAGAAGTTTAACAGTGCATTTTACTCGCCATTTCATGCGGTTTGAGATGCCGCTTAGCCCAATACGCTATCTGAAATAGGAGCGACGTAAATTGAACAAACGTGATACAATTTCCCTGAATTCTTATATTAACCTTAATGTAAAATGATCTAATCGGTTCTCTGTTCGCCCTACCCCAGAAGTTTAATAGTGCCTTTCACTCGTCATTTCATGCGCTTTGAGATGCCGCTTAGCCCAATAAGCTATCTGAAATAGGAGCGACGTAAATTGAACAAATGTGATAACATTACGCTGAATTCTTATATTAACCGTAATATAAAATGATCTAATCGGGTCTCTGTTTGCCCTATCCTAGAAGTTTAATAGTGCATTTCACTCGTCATTTCAGGCGCTTTGAGATGCCTCTTAGCCCAATAAGCTATCTGAAATAGGAGCGATGTAAATTGAACAAATGTGATAGAATTTTTCTGAATTCTTATATTAACCAAAATATAACATGATCTAAACGGGTCTCTGATTGCCCTATCATAGCAGTTTAATAGTGCATTTTACACGCCAATCCACGCGCTTTAAGATTCCGCCTAGCCCAGTATGCTACCTGAAATAGGAGCGACGTAAATTGAAAAAATGTGATAGAATTTGGCTGTATTCTTAAATTAACCATAATATAAAATGATCTAATCGGGTCTCTGTTTGCCCTACCCTAGAAGTTTAATAGTGTATTTTACTCGCCATTTCATGCGCTTTGAGATGCCGCTTAGCCCAATACGCATCTGAAATAGGAGCGACGTAAGTTGAACAAATGTGATAGAATTTCCCTGAATTCTTATATTAACCTTAATGTAAAATGAACTAATCGGGTCTTTGTTCGCCCTACCCTAGAAGTTTAGCAGTGCATTTTACTCGCCATTTCATGCGTTTTGAGATGCCGCTTAGCCCAATACGATATCTGAAATAGGAGCGACGTAAATTGAACGAATGTGATAGAATTTCGCTGAATTATTATATTAACCGTAATATAAAATGAACGAATCGGGTCTCTGTTTGCCTTATCCTAGAAGATTAATAGTGCATTTTACTCGCCATTTCATGCGCATTGATATGCCGCTTAGCCAAATACGCTATCTGAAATATCAGCGACGTAAATTGAACAAATGTGATAGAATTTCCCTGAATTCTTATATTAACCTTAATGTAAAATCATCTAATCGGGGGTTTGTTCGCCCTACCCTAGAAGATTACTAGTGCATTTCACTCGTCATTTCTTGCGCTTTGAGATGCCGCTTAGCCCAATAAGCTATCTGAAATAGGAGCGACGTAAGTTGAACAAATGTGATAGAATTTCGCTGAATTCTTATATTAACCAAAATATAAGATGATCCAATCGGCTCTCTAATAGCCCTATCATAGAAGTTTAATAGTGCATATTACCCGCCATTCCACGCGCTTTAAGATGCCGCCTAGCCCAGTACGCTATCTGAAATAGGAGCGACGTACGTTGAACAAATGTGATAGAATTACGCTGAATTCTTATATTAACCGTAATATAAAATGAACGAATCGGGTCTCTGTTTGCCTTATCCTAGAAGATTAATAGGGCATTTTACTCGCCATTTCATGCGCATTGAGATGCCGCTTAGCCCAATACGCTATCTGAAATATCAGCGACGTAAATTGAACAAATTTGATAGAATTTCCCTGAATTCTTATATTAACCTTAATGTAAAATGATCTAATCGGGCCTTTGTTCGCCCTACCCTAGAAGTTTAGCAGTGCATTTTACTCGCCATTTCATGCGCTTTGAGATGCCGCTTAGCCCAATACGATATCTGAAATAGGAGCGACGTAAATTGAACGAATGTGATAGAATTTCGCTGGATTCTTATATTAACCAAAATATAGAATGATCTAATCGGGTCTCCGATAGCCCTATCATAGAAGTTTAATAGTGCATTTTACTCGCCATTCCACGCGCTTTAAGATGCCGCCTAGCCAAGTACGCTATCTGAAATAGGAGCGACGTAAGTTGAACAAATGTGATAGAATTTCGCTGAATTCTTATATTAACCAAAATGTAAAATGATCTAATCGGGTCTCTGATAGCCCTATCATAGAAGTTTAATAGTGCATTTTACTCGCCATTCCACGCGCTTTAAGTTGCCGCCTAGCCCAGTACGCTATCTGAAATAGGAGCGACGTAACTTGAACAAATGTGATAGAATTACGCTGAATTCTTATATTAACCGTAATATAAAATGATCTAATCGGGTCTCTGTTTGCCTTATCCTAGAAGTTTAATAGCGCATTTTATTCGCCATTTCATGCGCTTTGAGATGCCGCTTAGCCGAATACGCTATCTGAAATAGGAGCGACGTAAGTTGAACAAATGTGACAGAATTACGCTTCATTCTTATATACACCTTAATGTAAAATGATCTCTTCGGGTCTCTGTTCACCCTACCCTAGATGTATAATAGTGCATTTCACTCGTCATTTCATGCGCTTTGAGATGCCGCTTAGCCCAATACGATATCTGAAATAGGAGCGACGTAAATTGAACAAATGTGATAGAATTTCCCTGAATTCTTATATTAACCAAAATATAAAATAATCTAATCGGGTCTCTGATTGCCCTATCATAGAAGTTTAATAGTGCATTTTACTCGCCATTTCACGCGCTCTAAGATGCCGCCTAGCACAGTACGCTATCTGAAATAGGAGCGACGTAAATTGAACAAATGCGATAGAATTACGCTGAATTCTTAAATTAACCGTAATATAAAATGAACTAATCGGGTCTCTGTTTGCACTACCCTAGAAGTTTAATAGTGCACTCTACTCGCCATTTCATGCGCTTTGAGGTGCCGCTTAGCCCAATACGCTATCTGAAATATGAGCGACGTAAATTGAACAAATGTGATAGAATTTCCCTGAAATCTTATATTAAACAAAATATAAAATGATCTAATCGGGTCACTGATTGCCCTATCATAGAAGTTTAATAGTGCATTTTACTCGGAATTTCATGCGCTTTGAGGTGCCGGTTAACCCAATACGCTATCTGCAATAGGAGCGACGTAAATTGAACAAATGTGATAGAATATCGCTGAATTCTTAAATTAACTATAATATAAAATGATCTAATCGGGTCACTGATTGCCCTATCATAGAAGTTTAATAGTGCATTTTACTCGCCATTCCACGCGCTTTAAGATGCCGGCCAGCCCAGTACGCTATCTGAAATAGGAGCGACGTAATTTGAAGAAATGTGATAGAATTACGCTGAATTCTTATATTAACCGTAATATAAAATGATCTAATCGGGTCTCTGTTTGCCCTACCCTCGAAGTTTAATAGTCCATTTTATTCGCCATTTCATGCGCTTTGAGACTCCGGTTAGCCCAATACGCTAACTGATATAGGAGCGACGTAAATAGAACACATGTGATAGGATTTCCCTGAAATCTTATATTAAACAAAATATAAAATGATCTAATCGGGTCTCTGACTGCCCTATCATTCAAGTTTAACAGTGCATTTTACTCGCGATTCCACGCGCTTTAAGATGCCGCCTAGCCCAGTACGCTATCTGAAATAGGAGCGACGTAAATTCAACAAATGTGATAGAATCTTGTTGAATTCTTAAATTAACCATTATATAAAATGATTTAATCGGTTCTCTGTTCGCCCTAGCCTAGAAGTTTAACAGTGCATTTTACTCGTGATTCCACGCGCTTTAAGATGCCGCCTAGCCCAGTACGCTATCTGAAATAGGAGCGACGTAAATTCAACAAATGTGATAGAATCTTGTTGAATTCTTAAATTAACCAAAATATAAAATAATCTAATCGGGTCTCTGATTGCCCTATCATAGAGGTTTAATAGTGCATTTTACTCGCCATTTCACGCGCTCTAAGATGCCGCTTAGCTCAATACGCTATCTGAAATAGGAGCGACGAAAGTTGAACAAATGTGATAGAATTTCGTTGAATTATTTTATTAACCAGAATGTAAAATGATCTAATCTGGTCTCTGTTCGCCCTACCATAGAAGTCTTATAGTGCATTTCACTCGCCATTTCATGCGCTTTGAGATGCCGCTTAGCCCAATACGCTATCTGAAATAGGAGCGACCTAAATTCAACGAATGTGATAGAATTTTGCTGAATTCTTAAATTAACCATAATATAAAATGATGTAATCGGGTCTCTGCTAGCCCTACCCTAGAAGTTTAATACTGCATTTTACTCGTCATTTCATGCGCTTTGAGATGCCGCTTTGCCCAATACGCTATCTGAAATAGGAGCGACGTAAATTGAACAAATGTGATAGAATTTCGCTCAATTCATAAATTAACCATAATATAAACTGATCTAATCGGGTCTCTGTTTGCCCTACCCTAGAACTTTAATAGTGCATTTTATTCGCCATTTCATACGCTTTGAGATGCCGCTTTGCCCAATACGCTATCTGAAATAGGAGCGACTTAAATTGAACAAATGTGATAGAATTTCGCTGAATTCTTAAATTAACTATAATATAAAATGATCTAATCGGGTCACAGATTGCCCTATCATAGAAGTTTAATAGTGCATTTTACTCGCCATTCCACGCGCTTTAAGATGCCGGCCATGCCAGTACGCTATCTGAATTAGGAGCGACGTAATTTGAAGAAATGTGATAGAATTACGCTGAATTCTTATATTAACCGTAATATAAAATGATCTAATCGGGTCTCCGTTTGCCCTACCCTAGAAGTTTAATTGTCCATTTTATTCGCCATTTCATGCGCTTTGAGATGCCGGTTAGCCCAATACGCTAACTGAAATAGGAGCGACGTAAATAGAACAAATGTGATAGAATTTCCCTGAATTCTTATATAAACCTTAATGTAAAATGATCTAATCGGGTCTTTGTTCGCCCTACCCTAGAAGTTTAATTGTGCATTTTACTCGCCATTTCATGCGCTTTGAGATGCCGCTTAGCCCAATACGCTATCTGCAATAGGAGCGACGTCCATTGAACAAATGTGATAGAATCTCGCTGAATTCTTAAATTAACCATAATATCAAATGATCTAATCGGGTCTCTGTTTGCCCTATCATAGATGTTTAATAGTGCATTTCACTCGTCATTTCATGCGCTTTGAGATGCCGCCTAGCCCAGTACGCTATCTGAAATAGGAGCGACGTAAGTTGAACAAATGTGATAGAATTACGCTCAATTATTATATTAACCGTAATATAAAATTATCTAATCGGGTCTCTGTTTGCCCTACCCTAGAAGTTTAATAGTGCACTTTGCTCGCCATTTCATGCGCTTTGAGATGGCGCTTAGCCCAATACGCTATCTGAAATAGGAGCGACGTAAATTGAACAAATGTGGTAGAATTTTTCTGAATTCTTAAATAAACCATAATATGAAATGATCTAATCGGGTCTCCGTTTGCCCTACCCTAGATGTTTAACAGTGCATCTTACTCGCCATTTCATGCGCTTTGAGATGCCGCTTAGCCCAATACGCTATCTGAAATAGGAGCGACGTAAATTGAACAAATGTGATAGAATTTGCCTGAATACTTATATTAACCTTAATGTAAAATGATCTAATCGGGTCTCTGTTCGCCCTACCCTAGAAGTGTAATAGTGCATTTCACTCGCCATTTCATGCGCTTTGAGATGACGCTTAGCCCAATACGCTATCTGAAATAGGAGCGACGTAAATAGAACAATTGTGATAGAATTTCGCTGAATTCTTATATAAACCAAAATATAAAATGATCTAATCGGGTCTCTGATTGCCCTATCATAGAAGTTTAATACTGCATTTTACTCGCCAATCCACGCGCTTTAAGATTCCGCCTAGCCCAGTACGCTATCTGAAATAGGAGCGACGTAAATTGAACAAATGTGATAGAATTTGGCTGAATTCTTAAATTAACCATAATATAAAACGATCTAATCGGGTCTCTGTTTGCCCTACCCTAGAAGTTTAATAGTGCATTTTACTCGCCATTTCATGCGCTTTGAGATGCCGCTTAGCCCAATACGCTATCTGAAATAGGAGCGACGTAAATTGAACAAATGTGATAGAATTTCCCTGAATACTTATATTAACATTAATGTAAAATGATCTAATCGGGTCTCTGTTCGCCCTACCCTAGAAGTTTAATAGTGCATTTCACTCGCCATTTCATGCCCTTTGAGATGCCGCTTAGCCCAATACGCTATCTGAAATAGGAGCGACGTAAATAGAACAATTGTGATAGAATTTCGCTGAATTCCCATATTAACCAAAATATAAAATGATCTAATCGGGTCTCTGATTGCCCTATCATAGAAGTTTAATAGTGCATTTTACTCGCCAATCCACGCGCTTTAAGATTCCGCCTAGCCCAGTACGCTATCTGAAGTAGGAGAGACGTAAGTTGAACAAATGTGATAGAATTTGGCTGAATTCTTAAATTAACCATAATATAAAATGATCTAATCGGGTCTCCGTTTGCCCTACCCTAGAAGTTTAACAGCGCATTTTAATCGCCATTTCTTGCGCTTTGAGATGCCATTTAGACCAATACGCTATCTGAAATAGGAGCGACGTATATTGAACAAATGTGATAGAATTTCCCTGAATACTTATATTAACCTTAATGTAAAATGATCTAATCGGGTCTCTGTTCGCCCTACCCTAGAAGTGTAATAGTGCATTTGACTCGCCATTTCATGGGCTTTGAGATGCCGCTTAGCCCACCACGCTATCTGAAATAGGAGCGACGTAAATAGAACAATTGTGATAGAATTTCCCTGAAATCTTATATTAAACAAAATATAAAATGATCTAAACGGGACTCTGATTGCCCTATCATAGAAGTTTAGTAGTGCATTTTACTCGCCATTCCACGCGCTTTAAGATGCCGCCTAGCCCAGTACGCTATCTGATATAGGAGCGACGTAAGTTGAACAAATGTGATAGAATTACGCTGAATTCTTAAATTAACCATAATATAAAATGATCTTATCGGGTCTCTGTTTGCCCTACCCTAGAAGTTTAATAGTGCATTTTACTCGCCATTTCTTGCGCTTTGAGATGCCGCTTAGCCCAATACGATATCTGAAATATCAGCGACGTAAATTGAACAAATGTGATAGAATTACGCTGAATTCTTATATTAACCGTAATATAAAATGATCTAATCAGGTCTCTGTTTGCCTTATCCTAGAAGTTTAATAGTGCATTTCACTCGTCATTTCATG
This sequence comes from Macropis europaea, assembly GCA_916610135.2. Taxonomy (NCBI): domain Eukaryota; kingdom Metazoa; phylum Arthropoda; class Insecta; order Hymenoptera; family Melittidae; genus Macropis; species Macropis europaea. Next base: position 41,852 of record CAKAJE020001320.1, read on the forward strand.
CGCTTTGAGATGCCTCTTAGCCCAAATAGCTATCTGAAATAGGAGCGACGTAAATTGAACAAATGTGATAGAATTTCGCTGAATTCTTATATTAACCAAAATATAAAATGATCTAATCGGGACTCTGATTCCCTATCATAGAAGTTTAGTAGTGCATTTTACTCGCCCTTCCACGCGCTTTAAGATGCCGCCTAGCCCAGTACGCTATCTGAAATAGGAACGACGTAAGTTGAACAAATGTGATAGAATTACGCTGAATTCTTATATTAACCGTAATATAAAATGACCTAATCGGGTCTCTGTTTGCCTTACCCTTGAAGTTTAATAGTGCATTTTACTCGCCATTTCATGCGCTTTGAGATGCCGCTTAGCCCAATACGCAATCTGAAATAGGAGCGACGTAAATTGAACAAATGTGATAGAATTTCCCTGAATTCTTATATACACCTTAATGTAAAATGATCTAATCGGGTCTTTGTTCGCCCTACCCTAGAAGTTTAATAGTGCATTTTACTCGCCATTTCATGCGCTTTGAGATGCCGCTTAGCCCAATACGCTATCTGCAATAGGAGCGACGTCCATTGAACAAATGTGATAGAATTTCGCTGAATTCTTAAATTAACCATAATATCAAATGATCTAATCGGGTCTCTGTTTGCCCTATCATAGATGTTTAATAGTGCATTTCACTCGCCATTTCATGCGCTTTGAGATGCCGCCTAGCCCAGTACGCTATCTGAAATAGGAGCGACGTAAGTTGAACAAATGTGATAGAATTACGCTCAATTATTATATTAACCGTAATATAAAATGATCTAATCGGGTCTCTGTTTGCCCTACCCTAGAAGTTTAATAGTGCATTTTACTCGCCATTTCATGCGCTTTGAGATGGCGCTTAGCCCAATACGCTATCTGAAATAGGAGCGACGTAAATTGAACAAATGTGATAGAATTTGGCTGAATTCTTAAATTAACCATAATATAAAATGATCTAATCGGGTCTCTGTTTGCCTTACCCTAGGAGTTTATTAGTGCATTTTACTCGCCATTTCATGCGCATTGAGATGCCGCTTAGCCCAATACGCTATCTGAAATAGGAGCGACGTAAATTGAACAAATGTGATAGAATTTTTCTGAATTCTTATATTAACCAAAATATGAAATGATCTAATCGGGTCTGTGTTTGCCCTACCCTAGAAGTTTAACAGTGCATTTTACTCGCCATTTCATGGGCTTTGAGATGCCGCTTAGCCCAATATGCTATCTGAAATAGGAGCGACGTAAATTGAACAAATGTGATAGAATTTCCCTGAATACTTATATTAACCTTAATGTAAAATGATCTAATCGGGTCTCCGTTTGCCCTACCGTAGAAGTTTAATAGTGCATTTTACTCGCCATTTCTTGCGCTTTAAGATGCCGCCGAGCCCAGTACGCTATCTGAAGTAGGAGCGACGTAAGTTGAACAAATGTGATAGAATTACGCTGAATTCTTATATTAACCGTAATATAAAATGATCTAATCGGTTCTCTGTTCGCCCTTCCCTAGAAGTTTAAGAGTGCCTTTCACTCGCCATTTCATGCGCTTTGAGATGCCGCTTAGCCCAATACGCTATCTGAAATAGGAGTGACGTAAATTGAACAATTGTGATAGAATTTCGCTGAATTCTTATATTAACCAAAATATAAAATGATCTAGTCGGGTCTCTGATTGCCCTATCATAGAAGTTTAATAGTGCATTTTGATCGCCATTCCACGCGCTTTAAGATGCCGCCTAACCCAGTACGCTATCTGAAATTGGAGCGACGTAAATTGAACAAATGTGACAGAATTTTGCTGACATCTTAAATTAACTATAATATAAAATGATCTAATCGGGTCTCTGTTTGCCCTACCCTACAAGTTTAGCAGTGCATTTTACTCGCCATTTCATGCGCTTTGAGATGCCGCTTAGCCCAATACGCTATCTGAAATAGGAGCGACGTAAATTGAACAAATGTGATAGAATTTCCCTGAATTCTTATATTAACCTTAATGTAAAATGATCTAATCGGGTCTCTGTTCTCCCTACCCTTGAAGTTTAATACTGCATTTCACTCGTCATTTCATGCGCTTTGAGTTGCCGGTTAGCCCAATACGATATCTGAAATAGGAGCGATGTAAATTGAACAAATGTGATAGAATTTGGCTTAATTCTTAAATTAACCATAATATAAAATGATCTAATCGGGTCTCTGTTTGCCCTACCCTAGAAGTTTAATAGTGCATTTTACTGGCCATTTCATGCGCTTTGAGATGGCGCTTAGCCCAATACGCTATCTGAAATAGGACCGACGTAAATTGAACAAATGTGATAGAATTTGGCTGAATTCTTAAATTAACCATAATATAAAATGATCTAATCGGATCTCTGTTTGCCTTACCCTAGAAGTTTAATAGTGCATTTTACTCGCCAATCCACGCGCTTTGAGATTCCGCCTAGTCCAGTACGCTATCTGAAATAGGAGCGACGTAAATTGAACAAATGTGATAGAATTTGGCTGAATTCTTAAATTAACCATAATATAAAATGATCTAAACGGGTCTCTGTTTGCCCTACCCTAGAAGTTTAATAGTGCATTTTACTCGCCATTTCATGCGCTTTGAGATGGCGCTTAGCCCAATACGCTATCTGAAATAGGAGCGACGTAAATTGAACGAATGTGATAGAATTTCGCTGAATTCTTATATTAATCAAAATATAAAATGATCTAATCGGGACTCTGATTGCCCTATCATAGAAGTTTAATAGTGCATTTTACTCGCCCTTCCACGCGCTTTAAGATGCCGCCTAGCCCAGTACGCTATCTAAAATAGGAGCGACGTAAGTTGAACAAATGTGATAGAATTTGGCTGAATTCTTAAATTAACCATAATATAAAATGATCTAATCGGGTCTCTGTTTGCCCTATCATAGATGTTTAATAGTGCATTTCACTCGTCATTTCATGCGCTTTGAGATGCCGCATAGCCCAGTACGCTATCTGAAATAGGAGCGACGTAAGTTGAACAAATGTGATAGAATTACGCTCAATTATTATATTAACCGTAATATAAAATTATCTAATCGGGTCTCTGTTTGCCCTACCCTAGAAGTTTAACAGTGCATTTTACTCGCCATTTCATGCGGTTTGAGATGCCGCTTAGCCCAATACGCTATCTGAAATAGGAGCGACGTAAATTGAACAAACGTGATAGAATTTCCCTGAATTCTTATATTAACCTTAATGTAAAATGATCTAATCGGTTCTCTGTTCGCCCTACCCCAGAAGTTTAATAGTGCCTTTCACTCGTCATTTCATGCGCTTTGAGATGCCGCTTAGCCCAATAAGCTATCTGAAATAGGAGCGACGTAAATTGAACAAATGTGATAACATTACGCTGAATTCTTATATTAACCGTAATATAAAATGATCTAATCGGGTCTCTGTTTGCCTTATCCTAGAAGTTTAATAGTGCATTTCACTCGTCATTTCAGGCGCTTTGAGATGCCTCTTAGCCCAATAAGCTATCTGAAATAGGAGCGACGTAAATTGAACAAATGTGATAGAATTTTTCTGAATTCTTATATTAACCAAAATATAACATGATCTAAACGGGTCTCTGATTGCCCTATCATAGCAGTTTAATAGTGCATTTTACTCGCCAATCCACGCGCTTTAAGATTCCGCCTAGCCCAGTATGCTACCTGAAATAGGAGCGACGTAAATTGAAAAAATGTGATAGAATTTGGCTGTATTCTTAAATTAACCATAATATAAAATGATCTAATCGGGTCTCTGTTTGCCCTACCCTAGAAGTTTAATAGTGTATTTTACTCGCCATTTCATGCGCTTTGAGATGCCGCTTAGCCCAATACGCATCTGAAATAGGAGCGACGTAAGTTGAACAAATGTGATAGAATTTCCCTGAATTCTTATATTAACCTTAATGTAAAATGAACTAATCGGGTCTTTGTTCGCCCTACCCTAGAAGTTTATCAGTGCATTTCACTCGCCATTTCATGCGTTTTGAGATGCCGCTTAGCCCAATACGATATCTGCAATAGGAGCGACGTAAATTGAACACATGTGATAGAATTTCGCTGAATTATTATATTAACCGTAATATAAAATGAACGAATCGGGTCTCTGTTTGCCTTATCCTAGAAGATTAATAGTGCATTTTACTCGCCATTTCATGCGCATTGATATGCCGCTTAGCCCAATACGCTATCTGAAATATCAGCGACGTAAATTGAACAAATGTGATAGAATTTCCCTGAATTCTTATATTAACCTTAATGTAAAATCATCTAATCGGGGGTTTGTTCGCCCTACCCTAGAAGATTACTAGTGCATTTCACTCGTCATTTCTTGCGCTTTGAGATGCCGCTTAGCCCAATAAGCTATCTGAAATAGGAGCGACGTAAATTGAACGAATGTGATAGAATTTCGCTGGATTCTTATATTAACCAAAATATAAAATGATCTAATCTGGTCTCTGATGGACCTATCATAGAAGTTTAATAGGGCATTCTACTCGCCATTTCGTGCGCTTTAAGATGCCGCCTAGCCCAGTACGCTATCTGAAATGGGAGCGACGTAAGTTGAACAAATGTGATAGAATTACGCTGAATTCTTATATTAACCGTAATATAAAATGATCTAATCGGGTCTCTGCTAGCCCTATCACAGAAGTTTAATAGTGCATGTTACCCGCCATTCCACGCGCTTTAAGATGCCGCCTAGCCTAGTACGCTATCTGAAATAGGAGCGACGTACGTTGAACAAATGTGATAGAATTACGCTGCATTCTTATATTAACCGTAATATAAAATGATCGAATCGGGTCACTGTTTGCCTTATCCTAGAAGTTTAATAGTGCATTTTACTCGCCATTTCATGCGCATTGAGATGCCGCTTATCCCAGTACGCGATCTGAAATATCAGCGACGTAAATTGAACAAATGTGAGAGACTTTCGCTGAATTCTTATATTAACCTTAATGTAAAGTGTTCTAATCGGGTCTCTGTTCGACCTACCCTAGAAGATTAATAGTGCATTTTACTCGCCAATCCATGCGCTTTAAGAGTCCGCCTAGCCCAGTACGCTATCTGAAATAGGAGCGACGTAAATTGAACAAATGTGATAGAATTTGGCTGAATTCTTAAATTAACCATAATATAAAATGATCTAATCGGGTCCCTGTTTGCCTTATCCTACAAGTTTAATAGTGCATTTTACTCGCCATTTCATGCGCATTGATATGCCGCTTAGCCCAATACGCTATCTGAAATAGGAGCGACGTAAATTGAACAAATATGATAGAGTTTCGCTGAATTCTTAAATTAACCATAATATAAAATCATCTTATCGGGTCTCTGTTCGCCCTACCATAGAAGTCTAATGGTGCATTTCACTCGCCATTTCATGCGCTTTGAGATGCCGCATAGCCCAGTACGCTATCTGAAATAGGAGCGACGTAAATTGAACAAATGTGATAGAATTTGGCTGAATTCTTGAATTAACCATAATATAAAATGATCTAATCGGGTCTCTGATTGCCCTATCATAGAAGTTTAATAGTGCATTTTACTCGCCAATCCACGCGCTTTGAGATTCCGCCTAGCCCAGTACGCTATCTGAAATAGGAGCGACGTAAATTGAACAAATGTGATAGAATTTCGCTGAATTCTTAAATTAACCATAATATAAAATGATCTAAACGGGTCTCTGTTTGCCCTACCCTAGAAGTTTAATAGTGCATTTTACTCGCCATTTCATGCGCTTTGAGATGGCGCTTAGCCCAATACGCTATCTGAAATAGGAGCGACGTAAATTGAACGAATGTGATAGAATTTCGCTGAATTCTTATATTAATCAAAATATAAAATGATCTAATCGGGACTCTGATTGCCCTATCATAGAAGTTTAATAGTGCATTTTACTCGCCATTCCACGCGCTTTAAGATGCCGCCTAGCCCAGTACGCTATCTGAAATAGGAGCGACGTAAGTTGAACAAATGTGATAGAATTAGGCTGAATTCTTAAATTAACCATAATATAAAATGATCTAATCGGGTCTCTGTTTGCCCTATCATAGAAGTTTAATAGTGCATTTCACTCGTCATTTCATGCGCTTTGAGATGCCGCATAGCCCAGTACGCTATCTGAAATAGGAGCGACGTAAGTTGAACAAATGTGATAGAATTACGCTCAATTATTATATTAACCGTAATATAAAATTATCTAATCGGGTCTCTGTTTGCGCTACCCTAGAAGTTTAACATTGCATTTTACTCGCCATTTCATGCGGTTTGAGATGCCGCTTAGCCCAATACGCTATCTGAAATAGGAGCGACGTAAATTGAACAAACGTGATAGAATTTCCCTGAATTCTTATATTAACCTTAATGTAAAATGATCTAATCGGTTCTCTGTTCGCCCTACCCCAGAAGTTTAATAGTGCCTTTCACTCGTCATTTCATGCGCTTTGAGATGCCGCTTAGCCCAATAAGCTATCTGAAATAGGAGCGACGTAAATTGAACAAATGTGATAACATTACGCTGAATTCTTATATTAACCGTAATATAAAATGATCTAATCGGGTCTCTGTTTGCCTTATCCTAGAAGTTTAATAGTGCATTTCACTCGTCATTTCAGGCGCTTTGAGATGCCTCTTAACCCAATAAGCTATCTGAAATAGGAGCGACGTAAATTGAACAAATGTGATAGAATTTTTCTGAATTCTTATATTAACCAAAATATAACATGATCTAAACGGGTCTCTGATTGCCCTATCATAGCAGTTTAATAGTGCATTTTACTCGCCAATCCACGCGCTTTAAGATTCCGCCTAGCCCAGTATGCTACCTGAAATAGGAGCGACGTAAATTGAAAAAATGTGATAGAATTTGGCTGTATTCTTAAATTAACCATAATATAAAATGATCTAATCGGGTCTCTGTTTGCCCTACCCTAGAAGTTTAATAGTGTATTTTACTCGCCATTTCATGCGCTTTGAGATGCCGCTTAGCCCAATACGCATCTGAAATAGGAGCGACGTAAGTTGAACAAATGTGATAGAATTTCCCTGAATTCTTATATTAACCTTAATGTAAAATGAACTAATCGGGTCTTTGTTCGCCCTACCCTAGAAGTTTAGCAGTGCATTTTACTCGCCATTTCATGCGTTTTGAGATGCCGCTTAGCCCAATACGATATCTGCAATAGGAGCGACGTAAATTGAACACATGTGATAGAATTTCGCTGAATTATTATATTAACCGTAATATAAAATGAACGAATCGGGTCTCTGTTTGCCTTATCATAGAAGATTAATAGTGCATTTTACTCGCCATTTCATGCGCATTGATATGCCGCTTAGCCCAATACGCTATCTGAAATATCAGCGACGTAAATTGAACAAATGTGATAGAATTTCCCTGAATTCTTATATTAACCTTAATGTAAAATCATCTAATCGGGGGTTTGTTCGCCCTACCCTAGAAGATTACTAGTGCATTTCACTCGTCATTTCTTGCGCTTTGAGATGCCGCTTAGCCCAATAAGCTATCTGAAATAGGAGCGACGTAAGTTGAACAAATGTGATAGAATTTCGCTGAATTCTTATATTAACCAAAATATAAGATGATCCAATCGGCTCTCTAATAGCCCTATCATAGAAGTTTAATAGTGCATATTACCCGCCATTCCACGCGCTTTAAGATGCCGCCTAGCCCAGTACGCTATCTGAAATAGGAGCGACGTACGTTGAACAAATGTGATAGAATTACGCTGAATTCTTATATTAACCGTAATATAAAATGAACGAATCGGGTCTCTGTTTGCCTTATCCTAGAAGATTAATAGTGCATTTTACTCGCCATTTCATGCGCTTTGAGATGCCGCTTAGCCCAATACGCTATCTGAAATATCAGCGACGTAAATTGAACAAATTTGATAGAATTTCCCTGAATTCTTATATTAACCTTAATGTAAAATGATCTAATCGGGTCTTTGTTCGCCCTACCCTAGAAGTTTAGCAGTGCATTTTACTCGCCATTTCATGCGCTTTGAGATGCCGCTTAGCCCAATACGATATCTGAAATAGGAGCGACGTAAATTGAACGAATGTGATAGAATTTCGCTGGATTCTTATATTAACCAAAATATAGAATGATCTAATCGGGTCTCCGATAGCCCTATCATAGAAGTTTAATAGTGCATTTTACTCGCCATTCCACGCGCTTTAAGATGCCGCCTAGCCAAGTACGCTATCTGAAATAGGAGCGACGTAAGTTGAACAAATGTGATAGAATTTCGCTGAATTCTTATATTAACCAAAATGTAAAATGATCTAATCGGGTCTCTGATAGCCCTATCATAGAAGTTTAATAGTGCATTTTACTCGCCATTCCACGCGCTTTAAGTTGCCGCCTAGCCCAGTACGCTATCTGAAATAGGAGCGACGTAACTTGAACAAATGTGATAGAATTACGCTGAATTCTTATATTAACCGTAATATAAAATGATCTAATCGGGTCTCTGTTTGCCTTATCCTAGAAGTTTAATAGCGCATTTTACTCGCCATTTCATGCGCTTTGAGATGCCGCTTAGCCCAATACGCTATCTGGAATAGGAGCGACGTAAATTGAACAAATGTGATAGAATTTCGCTGAATTCTTAAATTAACCATAATATAAAATGATCTAATCGGGTCTCTGCTTGCCCTACCCTAGAAGTTTAATAGTGCATTTCACTCGTCATTTCATGCGCTTTGAGATGCCGCTTAGCCCAATAAGCTATCTGAAATAGGAGCGACGTAAGTTGAACAAATGTGATAGAATTTCCCTGAATTCTTATATTAATCAAAATATAAAATGATCTAATCGGGTCTCTGATTGCCCTATCATAGAAGTTTAATAGTGCATTCTCCTCGCCAATCCACGCGCTTTAAGATTCCGCCTAGCCCAGTACACTATCTGAAATAGGAGCGACGTAAATTGAACAAATGTGATAGAATTTGGCTGAATTCTTAAATTAACCATAATATAAAATGATCTAATCGGGTCTCTGTTTGCCCTACCCTAGAAGTTTAATAGTGCATTTTACTCGCCATTTCATGCGCTTTGAGATGGCGCTTAGCCCAATACGCTATCTGAAGTAGGAGCGACGTAAATTGAACGAATGTGATAGAATTTCGCTGGATTCTTATATTAACCAAAATATAAAATGATCTAATCTGGTCTCTGATGGACCTATCATAGAAGTTTAATAGGGCATTCTACTCGCCATTTCGTGCGCTTTAAGATGCCGCCTAGCCCAGTACGCTATCTGAAATGGGAGCGACGTAAGTTGAACAAATGTGATAGAATTACGCTGAATTCTTATATTAACCGTAATATAAAATGATCTAATCGGGTCTCTGCTAGCCCTATCACAGAAGTTTAATAGTGCATGTTACCCGCCATTCCACGCGCTTTAAGATGCCGCCTAGCCTAGTACGCTATCTGAAATAGGAGCGACGTACGTTGAACAAATGTGATAGAATTACGCTGAATTCTTATATTAACCGTAATATAAAATGATCGGATCGGGTCACTGTTTGCCTTATCCTAGAAGTTTAATAGTGCATTTTACTCGCCATTTCATGCGCATTGAGATGCCGCTTAGCCCAATACGCTATCTGAAATAGGAGCGACGTAAATTGAACAAATATGATAGAGTTTCGCTGAATTCTTAAATTAACCATAATATAAAATCATCTTATCGGGTCTCTGTTTGCCCTACCCTAGAAGTTTAATAGTGCATTTTACTCGCCATTTCTTGCGCTTTAAGATTCCGCCTAGCCCAGTACGCTATCTGAAATAGGAGCGACGTAAATTGAAGAAATGTGATAGAATGTTGCTGAATTCTTAAATTAACCGTAATATAAAATGATCTAATCGGGTCTCTGTTTGCCCTAGCCTAGAAGTTTAAGAGTTCATTTTATTCGCCATTTCATGCGCTTTGAGATGCCGCTTAGCCGAATACGCTATCTGAAATAGGAGCGACGTAAGTTGAACAAATGTGACAGAATTACGCTTCATTCTTATATACACCTTAATGTAAAATGATCTCTTCGGGTCTCTGTTCACCCTACCCTAGATGTATAATAGTGCATTTCACTCGTCATTTCATGCGCTTTGAGATGCCGCTTAGCCCAATACGATATCTGAAATAGGAGCGACGTAAATTGAACAAATGTGATAGAATTTCCCTGAATTCTTATATTAACCAAAATATAAAATAATCTAATCGGGTCTCTGATTGCCCTATCATAGAAGTTTAATAGTGCATTTTACTCGCCATTTCACGCGTTCTAAGATGCCGCCTAGCACAGTACGCTATCTGAAATAGGAGCGACGTAAATTGAACAAATGCGATAGAATTACGCTGAATTCTTAAATTAACCGTAATATAAAATGAACTAATCGGGTCTCTGTTTGCACTACCCTAGAAGTTTAATAGTGCACTCTACTCGCCATTTCATGCGCTTTGAGGTGCCGCTTAGCCCAATACGCTATCTGAAATATGAGCGACGTAAATTGAACAAATGTGATAGAATTTCCCTGAAATCTTATATTAAACAAAATATAAAATGATCTAATCGGGTCACTGATTGCCCTATCATAGAAGTTTAATAGTGCATTTTACTCGGAATTTCATGCGCTTTGAGGTGCCGGTTAACCCAATACGCTATCTGCAATAGGAGCGACGTAAATTGAACAAATGTGATAGAATATCGCTGAATTCTTAAATTAACTATAATATAAAATGATCTAATCGGGACACTGATTGCCCTATCATAGAAGTTTAATAGTGCATTTTACTCGCCATTCCACGCGCTTTAAGATGCCGGCCAGCCCAGTACGCTATCTGAAATAGGAGCGACGTAATTTGAAGAAATGTGATAGAATTACGCTGAATTCTTATATTAACCGTAATATAAAATGATCTAATCGGGTCTCTGTTTGCCCTACCCTCGAAGTTTAATAGTCCATTTTATTCGCCATTTCATGCGCTTTGAGAGGCCGGTTAGCCCAATACGCTAACTGATATAGGAGCGACGTAAATAGAACACATGTGATAGGATTTCCCTGAAATCTTATATTAAACAAAATATAAAATGATCTAATCGGGTCTCTGACTGCCCTATCATTCAAGTTTAACAGTGCATTTTACTCGCGATTCCACGCGCTTTAAGATGCCGCCTAGCCCAGTACGCTATCTGAAATAGGAGCGACGTAAATTCAACAAATGTGATAGAATCTTGTTGAATTCTTAAATTAACCATTATATAAAATGATTTAATCGGTTCTCTGTTCGCCCTAGCCTAGAAGTTTAACAGTGCATTTTACTCGTGATTCCACGCGCTTTAAGATGCCGCCTAGCCCAGTACGCTATCTGAAATAGGAGCGACGTAAATTCAACAAATGTGATAGAATCTTGTTGAATTCTTAAATTAACCAAAATATAAAATAATCTAATCGGGTCTCTGATTGCCCTATCATAGAGGTTTAATAGTGCATTTTACTCGCCATTTCACGCGCTCTAAGATGCCGCTTAGCTCAATACGCTATCTGAAATAGGAGCGACGAAAGTTGAACAAATGTGATAGAATTTCGTTGAATTATTTTATTAACCAGAATGTAAAATGATCTAATCTGGTCTCTGTTCGCCCTACCATAGAAGTCTTATAGTGCATTTCACTCGCCATTTCATGCGCTTTGAGATGCCGCTTAGCCCAATACGCTATCTGAAATAGGAGCGACCTAAATTCAACGAATGTGATAGAATTTTGCTGAATTCTTAAATTAACCATAATATAAAATGATGTAATCGGGTCTCTGCTAGCCCTACCCTAGAAGTTTAATAGTGCATTTTACTCGTCATTTCATGCGCTTTGAGATGCCGCTTTGCCCAATACGCTATCTGAAATAGGAGCGACGTAAATTGAACAAATGTGATAGAATTTCGCTCAATTCATAAATTAACCATAATATAAACTGATCTAATCGGGTCTCTGTTTGCCCTACCCTAGAACTTTAATAGTGCATTTTATTCGCCATTTCATACGCTTTGAGATGCCGCTTTGCCCAATACGCTATCTGAAATAGGAGCGACTTAAATTGAACAAATGTGATAGAATTTCGCTGAATTCTTAAATTAACTATAATATAAAATGATCTAATCGGGTCACAGATTGCCCTATCATAGAAGTTTAATAGTGCATTTTACTCGCCATTCCACGCGCTTTAAGATGCCGGCCATGCCAGTACGCTATCTGAATTAGGAGCGACGTAATTTGAAGAAATGTGATAGAATTACGCTGAATTCTTATATTAACCGTAATATAAAATGATCTAATCGGGTCTCCGTTTGCCCTACCCTAGAAGTTTAATTGTCCATTTTATTCGCCATTTCATGCGCTTTGAGATGCCGGTTAGCCCAATACGCTAACTGAAATAGGAGCGACGTAAATAGAACAAATGTGATAGAATTTCCCTGAATTCTTATATAAACCTTAATGTAAAATGATCTAATCGGGTCTTTGTTCGCCCTACCCTAGAAGTTTAATTGTGCATTTTACTCGCCATTTCATGCGCTTTGAGATGCCGCTTAGCCCAATACGCTATCTGCAATAGGAGCGACGTCCATTGAACAAATGTGATAGAATCTCGCTGAATTCTTAAATTAACCATAATATCAAATGATCTAATCGGGTCTCTGTTTGCCCTATCATAGATGTTTAATAGTGCATTTCACTCGTCATTTCATGCGCTTTGAGATGCCGCCTAGCCCAGTACGCTATCTGAAATAGGAGCGACGTAAGTTGAACAAATGTGATAGAATTACGCTCAATTATTATATTAACCGTAATATAAAATTATCTAATCGGGTCTCTGTTTGCCCTACCCTAGAAGTTTAATAGTGCACTTTGCTCGCCATTTCATGCGCTTTGAGATGGCGCTTAGCCCAATACGCTATCTGAAATAGGAGCGACGTAAATTGAACAAATGTGGTAGAATTTTTCTGAATTCTTAAATAAACCATAATATGAAATGATCTAATCGGGTCTCCGTTTGCCCTACCCTAGATGTTTAACAGTGCATCTTACTCGCCATTTCATGCGCTTTGAGATGCCGCTTAGCCCAATACGCTATCTGAAATAGGAGCGACGTAAATTGAACAAATGTGATAGAATTTGCCTGAATACTTATATTAACCTTAATGTAAAATGATCTAATCGGGTCTCTGTTCGCCCTACCCTAGAAGTGTAATAGTGCATTGCACTCGCCATTTCATGCGCTTTGAGATGACGCTTAGCCCAATACGCTATCTGAAATAGGAGCGACGTAAATAGAACAATTGTGATAGAATTTCGCTGAATTCTTATATAAACCAAAATATAAAATGATCTAATCGGGTCTCTGATTGCCCTATCATAGAAGTTTAATACTGCATTTTACTCGCCAATCCACGCGCTTTAAGATTCCGCCTAGCCCAGTACGCTATCTGAAATAGGAGCGACGTAAATTGAACAAATGTGATAGAATTTGGCTGAATTCTTAAATTAACCATAATATAAAACGATCTAATCGGGTCTCTGTTTGCCCTACCCTAGAAGTTTAACAGTGCATTTTACTCGCCATTTCATGCGCTTTGAGATGCCGCTTAGCCCAATACGCTATCTGAAATAGGAGCGACGTAAATTGAACAAATGTGATAGAATTTCCCTGAATACTTATATTAACATTAATGTAAAATGATCTAATCGGGTCTCTGTTCGCCCTACCCTAGAAGTTTAATAGTGCATTTCACTCGCCATTTCATGCCCGTTGAGATGCCGCTTAGCCCAATACGCTATCTGAAATAGGAGCGACGTAAATAGAACAATTGTGATAGAATTTCGCTGAATTCCCATATTAACCAAAATATAAAATGATCTAATCGGGTCTCTGATTGCCCTATCATAGAAGTTAAATAGTGCATTTTACTCGCCAATCCACGCGCTTTAAGATTCCGCCTAGCCCAGTACGCTATCTGAAGTAGGAGAGACGTAAGTTGAACAAATGTGATAGAATTTGGCTGAATTCTTAAATTAACCATAATATAAAATGATCTAATCGGGTCTCCGTTTGCCCTACCCTAGAAGTTTAACAGCGCATTTTAATCGCCATTTCTTGCGCTTTAAGATGCCATTTAGACCAATACGCTATCTGAAATAGGAGCGACGTATATTGAACAAATGTGATAGAATTTCCCTGAATACTTATATTAACCTTAATGTAAAATGATCTAATCGGGTCTCTGTTCGCCCTACCCTAGAAGTGTAATAGTGCATTTGACTCGCCATTTCATGGGCTTTGAGATGCCGCTTAGCCCACCACGCTATCTGAAATAGGAGCGACGTAAATAGAACAATTGTGATAGAATTTCCCTGAAATCTTATATTAAACAAAATATAAAATGATCTAAACGGGACTCTGATTGCCCTATCATAGAAGTTTAGTAGTGCATTTTACTCGCCATTCCACGCGCTTTAAGATGCCGCCTAGCCCAGTACGCTATCTGATATAGGAGCGACGTAAGTTGAACAAATGTGATAGAATTACGCTGAATTCTTAAATTAACCATAATATAAAATGATCTAATCGGGTCTCTGTTTGCCCTACCCTAGAAGTTTAATAGTGCATTTTACCCGCCATTTCTTGCGCTTTGAGATGCCGCTTAGCCCAATACGATATCTGAAATATCAGCGACGTAAATTGAACAAATGTGATAGAATTACGCTGAATTCTTATATTAACCGTAATATAAAATGATCTAATCAGTTCTCTGTTTGCCTTATCCTAGAAGTTTAATAGTGCATTTCACTCGTCATTTCATGCGCTTTGAGATGCCTCTTAGCCCAAATAGCTATCTGAAATAGGAGCGACGTAAATTGAACAAATGTGATAGAATTTCGCTGAATTCTTATATTAACCAAAATATAAAATGATCTAATCGGGACTCTGATTCCCTATCATAGAAGTTTAGTAGTGCATTTTACTCGCCCTTCCACGCGCTTTAAGATGCCGCCTAGCCCAGTACGCTATCTGAAATAGGAACGACGTAAGTTGAACAAATGTGATAGAATTACGCTGAATTCTTATATTAACCGTAATATAAAATGACCTAATCGGGTCTCTGTTTGCCTTACCCTAGAAGTTTAATAGTGCATTTTACTCGCCATTTCATGCGCTTTGAGATGCCGCTTAGCCCAATACGCAATCTGAAATAGAAGCGACGTAAATTGAACAAATGTGATAGAATTTCCCTGAATTCTTATATGCACCTTAATGTAAAATGATCTAATCGGGTCTTTGTTCGCCCTACCCTAGAAGTTTAATAGTGCATTTTACTTGCCATTTCATGCGCTTTGAGATGCCGCTTAGCCCAATACGCTATCTGCAATAGGAGCGACGTCCATTGAACAAATGTGATAGAATTTCGCTGAATTCTTAAATTAACCATAATATCAAATGATCTAATCGGGTCTCTGTTTGCCCTATCATAGATGTTTAATAGTGCATTTCACTCGCCATTTCATGCGCTTTGAGATGCCGCCTAGCCCAGTACGCTATCTGAAATAGGAGCGACGTAAGTTGAACAAATGTGATAGAATTACGCTCAATTATTATATTAACCGTAATATAAAATGATCTAATCGGGTCTCTGTTTGCCCTACCCTAGAAGTTTAATAGTGCATTTTACTCGCCATTTCATGCGCTTTGAGATGCCGCTTAGCCCAATACGCTATCTGAAATAGGAGCGACGTAAATTGAACAAATGTGATAGAATTTGGCTGAATTCTTAAATTAACCATAATATAAAATGATCTAATCGGGTCTCTGTTTGCCTTACCCTAGAAGTTTATTAGTGCATTTTACTCGCCATTTCATGCGCATTGAGATGCCGCTTAGCCCAATACGCTATCTGAAATAGGAGCGACGTAAATTGAACAAATGTGATAGAATTTTTCTGAATTCTTATATTAACCAAAATATGAAATGATCTAATCGGGTCTCTGTTTGCCCTACCCTAGAAGTTTAACAGTGCATTTTACTCGCCATTTCATGGGCTTTGAGATGCCGCTTAGCCCAATATGCTATCTGAAATAGGAGCGACGTAAATTGAACAAATGTGATAGAATTTCCCTGAATACTTATATTAACCTTAATGTAAAATGATCTAATCGGGTCTCCGTTTGCCCTACCGTAGAAGTTTAATAGTGCATTTTACTCGCCATTTCTTGCGCTTTAAGATGCCGCCGAGCCCAGTACGCTATCTGAAGTAGGAGCGACGTAAGTTGAACAAATGTGATAGAATTACGCTGAATTCTTATATTAACCGTAATATAAAATGATCTAATCGGTTCTCTGTTCGCCCTTCCCTAGAAGTTTAAGAGTGCCTTTCACTCGCCATTTCATGCGCTTTGAGATGCCGCTTAGCCCAATACGCTATCTGAAATAGGAGTGACGTAAATTGAACAATTGTGATAGAATTTCGCTGAATTCTTATATTAACCAAAATATAAAATGATCTAGTCGGGTCTCTGATTGCCCTATCATAGAAGTTTAATAGTGCATTTTGATCGCCATTCCACGCGCTTTAAGATGCCGCCTAACCCAGTACGCTATCTGAAATTGGAGCGACGTAAATTGAACAAATGTGACAGAATTTTGCTGACATCTTAAATTAACTATAATATAAAATGATCTAATCGGGTCTCTGTTTGCCCTACCCTACAAGTTTAGCAGTGCATTTTACTCGCCATTTCATGCGCTTTGAGATGCCGCTTAGCCCAATACGCTATCTGAAATAGGAGCGACGTAAATTGAACAAATGTGATAGAATTTCCCTGAATTCTTATATTAACCTTAATGTAAAATGATCTAATCGGGTCTCTGTTCTCCCTACCCTAGAAGTTTAATACTGCATTTCACTCGTCATTTCATGCGCTTTGAGTTGCCGGTTAGCCCAATACGATATCTGAAATAGGAACGATGTAAATTGAACAAATGTGATAGAATTTGGCTTAATTCTTAAATTAACCATAATATAAAATGATCTAATCGGGTCTCTGTTTGCCCTACCCTAGAAGTTTAACAGTGCATTTTACTGGCCATTTCATGCGCTTTGAGATGGCGCTTAGCCCAATACGCTATCTGAAATAGGACCGACGTAAATTGAACAAATGTGATAGAATTTGGCTGAATTCTTAAATTAACCATAATATAAAATGATCTAATCGGATCTCTGTTTGCCTTACCCTAGAAGTTTAATAGTGCATTTTACTCGCCATTTCATGCGCTTTGAGATCCCGCTTAGCCCAATACGCTATCTGCAATAGGAGCGACGTAAATTGAACAAATGTGATAGAATTTCGCTGAATTCTTAAATTAACCATAACATAAAATGATCTAATCGGGTCTCTGATTGCCCTATCATAGAAGTTTAATAGTGCATTTCACTCGTCATTTCATGCGCTTTGAGATTCCGCCTAGCCCAGTACGCTATCTGAAATAGGAGCGACGTAAGTTGAACAAATGTGATAGAATTTGGCTGAATTCTTAAATTAACCATAATATAAAATGATCTAATCGGGTCTCCGTTTGCCCTACCCTAGAAGTTTAACAGCGCATTTTAATCGCCATTTCTTGCGCTTTAAGATGCCATTTAGACCAATACGCTATCTGAAATAGGAGCGACGTATATTGAACAAATGTGATAGAATTTCCCTGAATACTTATATTAACCTTAATGTAAAATGATCTAATCGGGTCTCTGTTCGCCCTACCCTAGAAGTGTAATAGTGCATTTGACTCGCCATTTCATGGGCTTTGAGATGCCGCTTAGCCCACCACGCTATCTGAAATAGGAGCGACGTAAATAGAACAATTGTGATAGAATTTCCCTGAAATCTTATATTAAACAAAATATAAAATGATCTAAACGGGACTCTGATTGCCCTATCATAGAAGTTTAGTAGTGCATTTTACTCGCCATTCCACGCGCTTTAAGATGCCGCCTAGCCCAGTACGCTATCTGATATAGGAGCGACGTAAGTTGAACAAATGTGATAGAATTACGCTGAATTCTTAAATTAACCATAATATAAAATGATCTTATCGGGTCTCTGTTTGCCCTACCCTAGAAGTTTAATAGTGCATTTTACCCGCCATTTCTTGCGCTTTGAGATGCCGCTTAGCCCAATACGATATCTGAAATATCAGCGACGTAAATTGAACAAATGTGATAGAATTACGCTGAATTCTTATATTAACCGTAATATAAAATGATCTAATCAGTTCTCTGTTTGCCTTATCCTAGAAGTTTAATAGTGCATTTCACTCGTCATTTCATGCGCTTTGAGATGCCTCTTAGCCCAAATAGCTATCTGAAATAGGAGCGACGTAAATTGAACAAATGTGATAGAATTTCGCTGAATTCTTATATTAACCAAAATATAAAATGATCTAATCGGGACTCTGATTCCCTACCATAGAAGTTTAGTAGTGCATTTTACTCGCCCTTCCACGCGCTTTAAGATGCCGCCTAGCCCAGTACGCTATCTGAAATAGGAACGACGTAAGTTGAACAAATGTGATAGAATTACGCTGAATTCTTATATTAACCGTAATATAAAATGACCTAATCGGGTCTCTGTTTGCCTTACCCTTGAAGTTTAATAGTGCATTTTACTCGCCATTTCATGCGCTTTGAGATGCCGCTTAGCCCAATACGCAATCTGAAATAGAAGCGACGTAAATTGAACAAATGTGATAGAATTTCCCTGAATTCTTATATACACCTTAATGTAAAATGATCTAATCGGGTCTTTGTTCGCCCTACCCTAGAAGTTTAATAGTGCATTTTACTCGCCATTTCATGCGCTTTGAGATGCCGCTTAGCCCAATACGCTATCTGCAATAGGAGCGACGTCCATTGAACAAATGTGATAGAATTTCGCTGAATTCTTAAATTAACCATAATATCAAATGATCTAATCGGGTCTCTGTTTGCCCTATCATAGATGTTTAATAGTGCATTTCACTCGCCATTTCATGCGCTTTGAGATGCCGCCTAGCCCAGTACGCTATCTGAAATAGGAGCGACGTAAGTTGAACAAATGTGATAGAATTACGCTCAATTATTATATTAACCGTAATATAAAATGATCTAATCGGGTCTCTGTTTGCCCTACCCTAGAAGTTTAATAGTGCATTTTACTCGCCATTTCATGCGCTTTGAGATGGCGCTTAGCCCAATACGCTATCTGAAATAGGAGCGACGTAAATTGAACAAATGTGATAGAATTTGGCTGAATTCTTAAATTAACCATAATATAAAATGATCTAATCGGGTCTCTGTTTGCCTTACCCTAGGAGTTTATTAGTGCATTTTACTCGCCATTTCATGCGCATTGAGATGCCGCTTAGCCCAATACGCTATCTGAAATAGGAGCGACGTAAATTGAACAAATGTGATAGAATTTTTCTGAATTCTTATATTAACCAAAATATGAAATGATCTAATCGGGTCTCTGTTTGCCCTACCCTAGAAGTTTAACAGTGCATTTTACTCGCCATTTCATGGGCTTTGAGATGCCGCTTAGCCCAATATGCTATCTGAAATAGGAGCGACGTAAATTGAACAAATGTGATAGAATTTCCCTGAATACTTATATTAACCTTAATGTAAAATGATCTAATCGGGTCTCCGTTTGCCCTACCGTAGAAGTTTAATAGTGCATTTTACTCGCCATTTCTTGCGCTTTAAGATGCCGCCGAGCCCAGTACGCTATCTGAAGTAGGAGCGACGTAAGTTGAACAAATGTGATAGAATTACGCTGAATTCTTATATTAACCGTAATATAAAATGATCTAATCGGTTCTCTGTTCGCCCTTCCCTAGAAGTTTAAGAGTGCCTTTCACTCGCCATTTCATGCGCTTTGAGATGCCGCTTAGCCCAATACGCTATCTGAAATAGGAGTGACGTAAATTGAACAATTGTGATAGAATTTCGCTGAATTCTTATATTAACCAAAATATAAAATGATCTAGTCGGGTCTCTGATTGCCCTATCATAGAAGTTTAATAGTGCATTTTGATCGCCATTCCACGCGCTTTAAGATGCCGCCTAACCCAGTACGCTATCTGAAATTGGAGCGACGTAAATTGAACAAATGTGACAGAATTTTGCTGACATCTTAAATTAACTATAATATAAAATGATCTAATCGGGTCTCTGTTTGCCCTACCCTACAAGTTTAGCAGTGCATTTTACTCGCCATTTCATGCGCTTTGAGATGCCGCTTAGCCCAATACGCTATCTGAAATAGGAGCGACGTAAATTGAACAAATGTGATAGAATTTCCCTGAATTCTTATATTAACCTTAATGTAAAATGATCTAATCGGGTCTCTGTTCTCCCTACCCTAGAAGTTTAATACTGCATTTCACTCGTCATTTCATGCGCTTTGAGTTGCCGGTTAGCCCAATACGATATCTGAAATAGGAACGATGTAAATTGAACAAATGTGATAGAATTTGGCTTAATTCTTAAATTAACCATAATATAAAATGATCTAATCGGGTCTCTGTTTGCCCTACCCTAGAAGTTTAACAGTGCATTTTACTGGCCATTTCATGCGCTTTGAGATGGCGCTTAGCCCAATACGCTATCTGAAATAGGACCGACGTAAATTGAACAAATGTGATAGAATTTGGCTGAATTCTTAAATTAACCATAATATAAAATGATCTAATCGGATCTCTGTTTGCCTTACCCTAGAAGTTTAATAGTGCATTTTACTCGCCATTTCATGCGCTTTGAGATCCCGCTTAGCCCAATACGCTATCTGCAATAGGAGCGACGTAAATTGAACAAATGTGATAGAATTTCGCTGAATTCTTAAATTAACCATAACATAAAATGATCTAATCGGGTCTCTGTCTGCCCTATCATAGAAGTTTAATAGTGCATTTCACTCGTCATTTCATGCGCTTTGAGATTCCGCCTAGCCCAGTACGCTATCTGAAATAGGAGCGACGTAAGTTGAACAAATGTGATAGAATTACGCTGACTCCTTATATTAACCCTAATATAAAATGATCTAATCGGGTCCCTGTTTGCCTTATCCTACAAGTTTAACAGTGCATTTTACTCGCCATTTCATGCGCATTGATATGCCGCTTAGCCCAATACGCTATCTGAAATAGGAGCGACGTAAATTGAACAAATATGATAGAGTTTCGCTGAATTCTTAAATTAACCATAATATAAAATCATCTTATCGGGTCTCTGTTTGCCCTACCCTAGAAGTTTAATAGTGCATTTTACTCGCCATTTCTTGCGCTTTAAGATGCCGCCGAGCCCAGTACGCTATCTGAAGTAGGTGCGACGTAAATTGAACAATTGTGATAGAATTTCGCTGAATTCTTATATTAACCAAAATATAAAATGATCTAGTCTGGTCTCTGATTGCCCTATCAGAAGTTTAATAGTGCATTTTGATCGCCATTCCACGCGCTTTAAGATGCCGCCTAGCGCAGTACGCTATCTGAAATTGGAGCGACGTAAATTGAACAAATGTGACAGAATTTTGCTGACATCTTAAATTAACCATAATATAAAATGATCTAATCGGGTCTCTGTTTGCCCTACCCTACAAGTTTAGCAGTGCATTTTACTCGCCATTTCGTGCGCTTTGAGATGGCGCTTAGCCCAATACGCTATCTGAAATAGGAGCGACGTAAATTGAACAAATGTGATAGAATTTGGCTGAATTCTTAAATTAACCATAACATAAAATGATCTAATCGGGTCTCTGTCTGCCCTATCATAGAAGTTTAATAGTGCATTTCACTCGTCATTTCATGCGCTTTGAGATTCCGCCTAGCCCAGTACGCTATCTGAAATAGGAGCGACGTAAGTTGAACAAATGTGATAGAATTACGCTGACTCCTTATATTAACCCTAATATAAAATGATCTAATCGGGTCCCTGTTTGCCTTATCCTACAAGTTTAATAGTGCATTTTACTCGCCATTTCATGCGCATTGATATGCCGCTTAGCCCAATACGCTATCTGAAATAGGAGCGACGTAAATTGAACAAATATGATAGAGTTTCGCTGAATTCTTAAATTAACCATAATATAAAATCATCTTATCGGGTCTCTGTTTGCCCTACCCTAGAAGTTTAATAGTGCATTTTACTCGCCATTTCTTGCGCTTTAAGATTCCGCCTAGCCCAGTACGCTATCTGAAATAGGAGCGACGTAAATTGAACAAATGTGATAGAATTTGGCTGAATTCTTGAATTAACCATAATATAAAATGATCTAATCGGGTCTCTGATTGCCCTATCATAGAAGTTTAATAGTGCATTTTACTCGCCAATCCACGCGCTTTGAGATTCCGCCTAGCCCAGTACGCTATCTGAAATAGGAGCGACGTAAATTGAACAAATGTGATAGAATTTGGCTGAATTCTTAAATTAACCATAATATAAAATGATCTAAACGGGTCTCTGTTTGCCCCACCCTAGAAGTTTAATAGTGCATTTTACTCGCCATTTCATGCGCTTTGAGATGGCGCTTAGCCCAATACGCTATCTGAAATAGGAGCGACGTAAATTGAACGAATGTGATAGAATTTCGCTGAATTCTTATATTAATCAAAATATAAAATGATCTAATCGGGACTCTGATTGCCCTATCATAGAAGTTTAATAGTGCATTTTACTCGCCCTTCCACGCGCTTTAAGATGCCGCCTAGCCCAGTACGCTATCTAAAATAGGAGCGACGTAAGTTGAACAAATGTGATAGAATTTGGCTGAATTCTTAAATTAACCATAATATAAAATGATCTAATCGGGTCTCTGTTTGCCCTATCATAGATGTTTAATAGTGCATTTCACTCGTCATTTCATGCGCTTTGAGATGCCGCATAGCCCAGTACGCTATCTGAAATAGGAGCGACGTAAGTTGAACAAATGTGATAGAATTACGCTCAATTATTATATTAACCGTAATATAAAATTATCTAATCGGGTCTCTGTTTGCCCTACCCTAGAAGTTTAACAGTGCATTTTACTCGCCATTTCATGCGGTTTGAGATGCCGCTTAGCCCAATACGCTATCTGAAATAGGAGCGACGTAAATTGAACAAACGTGATAGAATTTCCCTGAATTCTTATATTAACCTTAATGTAAAATGATCTAATCGGGTCTCTGTTCGCCCTACCCCAGAAGTTTAATAGTGCCATTCACTCGTCATTTCATGCGCTTTGAGATGCCGCTTAGCCCAATAAGCTATCTGAAATAGGAGCGACGTAAATTGAACAAATGTGATAACATTACGCTGAATTCTTATATTAACCGTAATATAAAATGATCTAATCGGGTCTCTGTTTGCCTTATCCTAGAAGTTTAATAGTGCATTTCACTCGTCATTTCAGGCGCTTTGAGATGCCTCTTAGCCCAATAAGCTATCTGAAATAGGAGCGACGTAAATTGAACAAATGTGATAGAATTTTTCTGAATTCTTATATTAACCAAAATATAACATGATCTAAACGGGTCTCTGATTGCCCTATCATAGCAGTTTAATAGTGCATTTTACTCGCCAATCCACGCGCTTTAAGATTCCGCCTAGCCCAGTATGCTACCTGAAATAGGAGCGACGTAAATTGAAAAAAATGTGATAGAATTTGGCTGTATTCTTAAATTAACCATAATATAAAATGATCTAATCGGGTCTCTGTTTGCCCTACCCTAGAAGTTTAATAGTGTATTTTACTCGCCATTTCATGCGCTTTGAGATGCCGCTTAGCCCAATACGCATCTGAAATAGGAGCGACGTAAGTTGAACAAATGTGATAGAATTTCCCTGAATTCTTATATTAACCTTAATGTAAAATGAACTAATCGGGTCTTTGTTCGCCCTACCCTAGAAGTTTATCAGTGCATTTCACTCGCCATTTCATGCGTTTTGAGATGCCGCTTAGCCCAATACGATATCTGCAATAGGAGCGACGTAAATTGAACACATGTGATAGAATTTCGCTGAATTATTATATTAACCGTAATATAAAATGAACGAATCGGGTCTCTGTTTGCCTTATCCTAGAAGATTAATAGTGCATTTTACTCGCCATTTCATGCGCATTGATATGCCGCTTAGCCCAATACGCTATCTGAAATATCAGCGACGTAAATTGAACAAATGTGATAGAATTTCCCTGAATTCTTATATTAACCTTAATGTAAAATCATCTAATCGGGGGTTTGTTCGCCCTACCCTAGAAGATTACTAGTGCATTTCACTCGTCATTTCTTGCGCTTTGAGATGCCGCTTAGCCCAATAAGCTATCTGAAATAGGAGCGACGTAAATTGAACGAATGTGATAGAATTTCGCTGGATTCTTATATTAACCAAAATATAAAATGATCTAATCTGGTCTCTGATGGACCTATCATAGAAGTTTAATAGGGCATTCTACTCGCCATTTCGTGCGCTTTAAGATGCCGCCTAGCCCAGTACGCTATCTGAAATGGGAGGCGACGTAAGTTGAACAAATGTGATAGAATTACGCTGAATTCTTATATTAACCGTAATATAAAATGATCTAATCGGGTCTCTGCTAGCCCTATCACAGAAGTTTAATAGTGCATGTTACCCGCCATTCCACGCGCTTTAAGATGCCGCCTAGCCTAGTACGCTATCTGAAATAGGAGCGACGTACGTTGAACAAATGTGATAGAATTACGCTGAATTCTTATATTAACCGTAATATAAAATGATCGAATCGGGTCACTGTTTGCCTTATCCTAGAAGTTTAATAGTGCATTTTACTCGCCATTTCATGCGCATTGAGATGCCGCTTATCCCAGTACGCGATCTGAAATATCAGCGACGTAAATTGAACAAATGTGAGAGACTTTCGCTGAATTCTTATATTAACCTTAATGTAAAGTGTTCTAATCGGGTCTCTGTTCGCCCTACCCTAGAAGATTAATAGTGCATTTTACTCGCCAATCCATGCGCTTTAAGAGTCCGCCTAGCCCAGTACGCTATCTGAAATAGGAGCGACGTAAATTGAACAAATGTGATAGAATTTGGCTGAATTCTTGAATTAACCATAATATAAAATGATCTAATCGGGTCCCTGTTTGCCTTATCCTACAAGTTTAATAGTGCATTTTACTCGCCATTTCATGCGCATTGATATGCCGCTTAGCCCAATACGCTATCTGAAATAGGAGCGACGTAAATTGAACAAATATGATAGAGTTTCGCTGAATTCTTAAATTAACCATAATATAAAATCATCTTATCGGGTCTCTGTTCGCCCTACCATAGAAGTCTAATGGTGCATTTCACTCGCCATTTCATGCGCTTTGAGATGCCGCATAGCCCAGTACGCTATCTGAAATAGGAGCGACGTAAATTGAACAAATGTGATAGAATTTGGCTGAATTCTTGAATTAACCATAATATAAAATGATCTAATCGGGTCTCTGATTGCCCTATCATAGAAGTTTAATAGTGCATTTTACTCGCCAATCCACGCGCTTTGAGATTCCGCCTAGCCCAGTACGCTATCTGAAATAGGAGCGACGTAAATTGAACAAATGTGATAGAATTTGGCTGAATTCTTAAATTAACCATAATATAAAATGATCTAAACGGGTCTCTGTTTGCCCTACCCTAGAAGTTTAATAGTGCATTTTACTCGCCATTTCATGCGCTTTGAGATGCCGCTTAGCCCAATACGATATCTGCAATAGGAGCGACGTAAATTGAACACATGTGATAGAATTTCGCTGAATTATTATATTAACCGTAATATAAAATGAACGAATCGGGTCTCTGTTTGCCTTATCATAGAAGATTAATAGTGCATTTTACTCGCCATTTCATGCGCACTGATATGCCGCTTAGCCCAATACGCTATCTGAAATATCAGCGACGTAAATTGAACAAATGTGATAGAATTTCCCTGAATTCTTATATTAACCTTAATGTAAAATCATCTAATCGGGGGTTTGTTCGCCCTACCCTAGAAGATTACTAGTGCATTTCACTCGTCATTTCTTGCGCTTTGAGATGCCGCTTAGCCCAATAAGCTATCTGAAATAGGAGCGACGTAAGTTGAACAAATGTGATAGAATTTCGCTGAATTCTTATATTAACCAAAATATAAGATGATCCAATCGGCTCTCTAATAGCCCTATCATAGAAGTTTAATAGTGCATATTACCCGCCATTCCACGCGCTTTAAGATGCCGCCTAGCCCAGTACGCTATCTGAAATAGGAGCGACGTACGTTGAACAAATGTGATAGAATTACGCTGAATTCTTATATTAACCGTAATATAAAATGAACGAATCGGGTCTCTGTTTGCCTTATCCTAGAAGATTAATAGTGCATTTTACTCGCCATTTCATGCGCATTGAGATGCCGCTTAGCCCAATACGCTATCTGAAATATCAGCGACGTAAATTGAACAAATTTGATAGAATTTCCCTGAATTCTTATATTAACCTTAATGTAAAATGATCTAATCGGGCCTTTGTTCGCCCCTACCCTAGAAGTTTAGCAGTGCATTTTACTCGCCATTTCATGCGCTTTGAGATGCCGCTTAGCCCAATACGATATCTGAAATAGGAGCGACGTAAATTGAACGAATGTGATAGAATTTCGCTGGATTCTTATATTAACCAAAATATAGAATGATCTAATCGGGTCTCCGATAGCCCTATCATAGAAGTTTAATAGTGCATTTTACTCGCCATTCCACGCGCTTTAAGATGCCGCCTAGCCAAGTACGCTATCTGAAATAGGAGCGACGTAAGTTGAACAAATGTGATAGAATTTCGCTGAATTCTTATATTAACCAAAATGTAAAATGATCTAATCGGGTCTCTGATAGCCCTATCATAGAAGTTTAATAGTGCATTTTACTCGCCATTCCACGCGCTTTAAGTTGCCGCCTAGCCCAGTACGCTATCTGAAATAGGAGCGACGTAACTTGAACAAATGTGATAGAATTACGCTGAATTCTTATATTAACCGTAATATAAAATGATCTAATCGGGTCTCTGTTTGCCTTATCCTAGAAGTTTAATAGCGCATTTTACTCGCCATTTCATGCGCTTTGAGATGCCGCTTAGCCCAATACGCTATCTGGAATAGGAGCGACGTAAATTGAACAAATGTGATAGAATTTCGCTGAATTCTTAAATTAACCATAATATAAAATGATCTAATCGGGTCTCTGCTTGCCCTACCCTAGAAGTTTAATAGTGCATTTCACTCGTCATTTCATGCGCTTTGAGATGCCGCTTAGCCCAATAAGCTATCTGAAATAGGAGCGACGTAAGTTGAACAAATGTGATAGAATTTCCTGAATTCTTATATTAATCAAAATATAAAATGATCTAATTGGGGTCTCTGATTGCCCTATCATAGAAGTTTAATAGTGCATTTTACTCGCCAATCCACGCGCTTTAAGATTCCGCCTAGCCCAGTACACTATCTGAAATAGGAGCGACGTAAATTGAACAAATGTGATAGAATTTGGCTGTATTCTTAAATTAACCATAATATAAAATGATCTAATCGGGTCTCTGTTTGCCCTACCCTAGAAGTTTAATAGTGCATTTTACTCGCCATTTCATGCGCTTTGAGATGGCGCTTAGCCCAATACGCTATCTGAAGTAGGAGCGACGTAAATTGAACGAATGTGATAGAATTTCGCTGGGTTCTTATATTAACCAAAATATAAAATGATCTAATCTGGTCTCTGATGGACCTATCATAGAAGTTTAATAGGGCATTCTACTCGCCATTTCGTGCGCTTTAAGATGCCGCCTAGCCCAGTACGCTATCTGAAATGGGAGCGACGTAAGTTGAACAAATGTGATAGAATTACGCTGAATTCTTATATTAACCGTAATATAAAATGATCTAATCGGGTCTCTGCTAGCCCTATCACAGAAGTTTAATAGTGCATGTTACCCGCCATTCCACGCGCTTTAAGATGCCGCCTAGCCTAGTACGCTATCTGAAATAGGAGCGACGTACGTTGAACAAATGTGATAGAATTACGCTGAATTCTTATATTAACCGTAATATAAAATGATCGAATCGGGTCACTGTTTGCCTTATCCTAGAAGTTTAATAGTGCATTTTACTCGCCATTTCATGCGCATTGAGATGCCGCTTAGCCCAATACGCTATCTGAAATAGGAGCGACGTAAATTGAACAAATATGATAGAGTTTCGCTGAATTCTTAAATTAACCATAATATAAAATCATTTTATCGGGTCTCTGTTTGCCCTACCCTAGAAGTTTAATAGTGCATTTTACTCGCCATTTCTTGCGCTTTAAGATTCCGCCTAGCCCAGTACGCTATCTGAAATAGGAGCGACGTAAATTGAAGAAATGTGATAGAATGTTGCTGAATTCTTAAATTAACCGTAATATAAAATGATCTAATCGGGTCTCTGTTTGCCCTAGCCTAGAAGTTTAAGAGTTCATTTTATTCGCCATTTCATGCGCTTTGAGATGCCGCTTAGCCGAATACGCTATCTGAAATAGGAGCGACGTAAGTTGAACAAATGTGACAGAATTACGCTTCATTCTTATATACACCTTAATGTAAAATGATCTCTTCGGGTCTCTGTTCACCCTACCCTAGATGTATAATAGTGCATTTCACTCGTCATTTCATGCGCTTTGAGATGCCGCTTAGCCCAATACGATATCTGAAATAGGAGCGACGTAAATTGAACAAATGTGATAGAATTTCCCTGAATTCTTATATTAACCAAAATATAAAATAATCTAATCGGGTCTCTGATTGCCCTATCATAGAAGTTTAATAGTGCATTTTACTCGCCATTTCACGCGCTCTAAGATGCCGCCTAGCCCAGTACGCTATCTGAAATAGGAGCGACGTAAATTGAACAAATGCGATAGAATTACGCTGAATTCTTAAATTAACCGTAATATAAAATGAACTAATCGGGTCTCTGTTTGCACTACCCTAGAAGTTTAATAGTGCACTCTACTCGCCATTTCATGCGCTTTGAGGTGCCGCTTAGCCCAATACGCTATCTGAAATATGAGCGACGTAAATTGAACAAATGTGATAGAATTTCCCTGAAATCTTATATTAAACAAAATATAAAATGATCTAATCGGGTCACTGATTGCCCTATCATAGAAGTTTAATAGTGCATTTTACTCGGAATTTCATGCGCTTTGAGGTGCCGGTTAACCCAATACGCTATCTGCAATAGGAGCGACGTAAATTGAACAAATGTGATAGAATATCGCTGAATTCTTAAATTAACTATAATATAAAATGATCTAATCGGGTCACTGATTGCCCTATCATAGAAGTTTAATAGTGCATTTTACTCGCCATTCCACGCGCTTTAAGATGCCGGCCAGCCCAGTATGCTATCTGAAATAGGAGCGACGTAATTTGAAGAAATGTGATAGAATTACGCTGAATTCTTATATTAACCGTAATATAAAATGATCTAATCGGGTCTCTGTTTGCCCTACCCTCGAAGTTTAATAGTCCATTTTATTCGCCATTTCATGCGCTTTGAGAGGCCGGTTAGCCCAATACGCTAACTGATATAGGAGCGACGTAAATAGAACACATGTGATAGGATTTCCCTGAAATCTTATATTAAACAAAATATAAAATGATCTAATCGGGTCTCTGACTGCCCTATCATTCAAGTTTAACAGTGCATTTTACTCGCGATTCCACGCGCTTTAAGATGCCGCCTAGCCCAGTACGCTATCTGAAATAGGAGCGACGTAAATTCAACAAATGTGATAGAATCTTGTTGAATTCTTAAATTAACCATTATATAAAATGATTTAATCGGTTCTCTGTTCGCCCTAGCCTAGAAGTTTAACAGTGCATTTTACTCGTGATTCCACGCGCTTTAAGATGCCGCCTAGCCCAGTACGCTATCTGAAATAGGAGCGACGTAAATTCAACAAATGTGATAGAATCTTGTTGAATTCTTAAATTAACCAAAATATAAAATAATCTAATCGGGTCTCTG
>CAKAJE020001321.1:0-72223 GCA_916610135.2 Macropis europaea
TAGGAGCGACGTAAATTGAACAAATGTGATAGAATTTTGCTGAATTCTTAAATTAACCATAATATAAAATGATCTAATCGGGTCTCTGTTTGACCTACCCTAGAAGTTTAATAGTGCATTTCACTCGCCATTTCATGCGCTTTGAGATGCCGCTTAGCCCAATACGCTATCTGAAATAGGAGCGACGTAAGTTGAAAAAATGTGATAGAGTTTCGACCATAATGTAAAATGATCTAATCGGGTCTCTGTTCTCCCTAGCCTAGAAGTTTAATAGTGCATTTTACTCGCCACTCCACGCGGTTTAGGATGCCGCCTAGCCCAGTACGCTATCCGAAATAGGAGCGACGTAAATTGAACAAATGTGATAGAATTTTGCTGAATTCTTAAATTAACCATAATATAAATGATCTAATCGGGTCTCTGTTTGCCCTACCCTAGAAGTTTAATAGTGCATTTTACTCGCCATTTCATGCGCTTTGAGATGCCGCTTAGCCCAATACGCTATCTGAAATAGGAGCGACGAAAGTTGAACAAAGGTGATAGAATTTCGCTGAATTATTTTATTAACCAGAATGTAAAATGATCTAATCTGGTCTCTGTTCGCCCTAGCTTGGAAGTTTAATAGTGGATTTTACACGGCATTCCACGCGCTTTAAGATGCCGCCTAGCCCAGTACGCAATCTGAAATGGGAGCGACCTAAATTGAACGAATGTGATAGAATTTTGCTGAATTCTTAAATTAACCATAATATAAAATGATCTAATCGGGTCTCTGCTTGCGCTACCCTAGAAGTTTAATAGTGCATTTTAGTCGCCATTTCATGCGCTTTGAGATGCCGCATCGCCCAATACGCCTATCTGAAATAGGAGCGACGAAAATTAAACAAATGTGATAGAATTTCCCTGAAATCTTATATTAAACAAAATATAAAATGATCTAATCGGGTCTCTGATTGCCCTATCATAGAAGTTTAGTAGTGCATTTTACTCGCCATTCCACGCGCTTTAAGATGCCGCCTAGCCCAGTACGCTATCTAAATTAGGAGCGACGTAAGTTGAACAAATGTGATAGAATTTCGCTCAATTCTTAAATTAACCATAATATAAAATGATCTAATCGGGTCTCTGTTTGCCCCTACCCTAGAACTTTAATGGTGCCTTTTACTCGTCATTTCATGCGCTTTGAGTTGCCGCTTAGCCTAATACGCTACCTGAAACAGGAGCGACGTAAGTTGAACAAATGTGATAGAATTTCACTGAATTCTTATATTAACCGTAATATAAAATGATCTAATCGGGTCTCTGTTTGCCCTATCATAGAAGTTTAATAGTGTATTTTACTCGCCATTCCATGTGCTTTAAGGTGCCGCATAGCCCAATACGCTATCTGGAATAGGAGCGACGTAAATTGAACAAATGTGATAAAATTTTGCTGACATCTTAAATTTACCATAATATAAAATGATTTAATCGGGTATCTGTTTGCCCTACCCTAGAAGTTTAATAGTGCATTTTACTCGCCATTTCATGCGCCTTCAGATGCCGCTTAGCCCAATACGCTATCTGAAATAGGAGCGACGTAAATTGAACAAATGTGATAGAATTTTGCTGAATTCTTAAATTAACCATAATATAAAATGATCTAATCGGGTGTCTGTTTACCCCTACCCTAGAAGCTTAATATTGCATTTTACTCACCATTTCATGCGCTTTGAGCTGCCGCTTAGCCCAATACGCTATCGGAAATAGGAGCGACGTAAGTTGAAAAAAATGTGATAGAGTTTCGCTGAATTCTTTTATGAACCATAATGTAAAATGATCTAATCGGGTCTCTGTTCTCCCTAGCCTAGAAGTTTAATAGTGCATTTTATTCTTCATTTCATGCGCTTTGAGATGCCGCTCAGCTCAATACGCTATCTGAAATAGGAGCGACGTAAATTGAACAAATACGATAGAATTTCCCTGAAATCTTATATTAAACAAAATATAAAATGATCTAATCGGGTCTCTGATTGAACTATCATAGAAGTTTAGTAGTGCATTTTACTCGCCATTCCACGCGCTTTAAGATGCCGCTTAGCCCAATACGCTATCTGAAATAGGAGCGACGAAAGTTGAACAAAGGTGATAGAATTTCGCTGAATTATTTTATTAACCAGAATGTAAAATGATCTAATCTGGTCTCTGTTCGCCCTAGCCTGGAAGTTTAATAGTGGATTTTACACGGCATTCCACGCGCTTTAAGATGCCGCCTAGCCCAGTACGCAATCTGAAATGGGAGCGACCTAAATTGAACGAATGTGATAGAATTTT
Source organism: Macropis europaea (assembly GCA_916610135.2). NCBI lineage: Eukaryota > Metazoa > Arthropoda > Insecta > Hymenoptera > Melittidae > Macropis > Macropis europaea. The sequence continues at coordinate 2,314 of CAKAJE020001321.1, forward strand.
GCTGAATTCTTAAATTAACCATAATATAAAATGATCTAATCGGGTCTCTGCTTGCGCTACCCTAGAAGTTTAATAGTGCATTTTAGTCGCCATTTCATGCGCTTTGAGATGCCGCATCGCCCAATACGCTATCTGAAATATTAGCGACGAAAATTAAACAAATGTGATAGAATTTCCCTGAAATCTTATATTAAACAAAATATAAAATGATCTAATCGGTTCTCTGATTGCCCTATCATAGAAGTTTAGTAGTGCATTTTACTCGCCATTCCACGCGCTTTAAGATGCCGCCTAGCCCAGTACGCTATCTAAATTAGGAGCGACGTAAGTTGAACAAATGTGATAGAATTTCGCTCAATTCTTAAATTAACCATAATATAAAATGATCTAATCGGGTCTCTGTTTGCCCTACCCTAGAACTTTAATGGTGCCTTTTACTCGTCATTTCATGCGCTTTGAGTTGCCGCTTAGCCTAATACGCTACCTGAAACAGGAGCGACGTAAGTTGAACAAATGTGATAGAATTTCACTGAATTCTTATATTAACCGTAATATAAAATGATATAATCGGGTCTCTGTTTGCCCTATCATAGAAGTTTAATAGTGCATTTTACTTCGCCATTCCATGTGCCTTTAAGGTGCCGCATAGCCCAATACGCTATCTGGAATAGGAGCGACGTAAATTGAACAAATGTGATAAAATTTTGCTGACATCTTAAATTTACCATAATATAAAATGATTTAATCGGGTATCTGTTTGCCCTACCCTAGAAGTTTAATAGTGCATTTTACTCGCCATTTCATGCGCCTTCAGATGCCGCTTAGCCCAATACGCTATCTGAAATAGGAGCGACGTAAATTGAACAAATGTGATAGAATTTTGCTGAATTCTTAAATTAACCATAATATAAAATGATCTAATCGGGTGTCTGTTTACCCTACCCTAGAAGCTTAATATTGCATTTTACTCACCATTTCATGCGCTTTGAGCTGCCGCTTAGCCCAATACGCTATCGGAAATAGGAGCGACGTAAGTTGAAAAAATGTGATAGAGTTTCGCTGAATTCTTTTATGAACCATACTGTAAAATGACCTAATCGGGTCTCTGTTCTCCCTAGCCTAGAAGTTTAATAGTGCATTTTATTCTTCATTTCATGCGCTTTGAGATGCCGCTCAGCTCAATACGCTATCTGAAATAGGAGCGACGTAAATTGAACAAATACGATAGAATTTCCCTGAAATCTTATATTAAACAAAATATAAAATGATCTAATCGGGTCTCTGATTGAACTATCATAGAAGTTTAGCAGTGCATTTTACTCGCCATTCCACGCGCTTTAAGATGCAGCCTAGCCCAGTACGCTACCTGAAACAGGAGCGACGTAAGTTGAACAAATGTGATAGAATTACGCTGAATTCTTATATTAACCGTAATATAAAATGATATAATCGGGTCTCTGTTTGCCCTATCATAGAAGTTTAATAGTGCATTTTACTCGCCATTCCATGTGCTTTAAGGTGCCGCATAGCCCAATACGCTATCTGGAATAGGAGCGACGTAAATTGAACAAATGTGATAGAATTTCCCTGAATTCTTATATTAACCTTCATGTAAAATGATCTAATCGGGTCTCTGTACGCCCTACCATAGAAATCTAATAGTGCATTTTACTCGCCATTTCATGCGCTTTGAGATGCCGCTTAGCCCAATACGCTAACTGAAATAGGAGCGACGTAAGTTGAACAAATGTGATAGAATTTCGCTGAATTCTTTTATTAACCATAATGTAAAATGATCTGATCGGGTCTCTGTTCGCCCTAGCCTAGAAGTTTAAGAGTGCATTTTATTCGACATTTTATGCGCTTTGAGATGCCGCTTAGCCGAATACGCTATCTGAAATAGGAGCGACGTAAATTGAACAAATGTGATAGAATTTCCCTGAAATCTTATATTAAACAAAATATAAAATGATCTAATCGGGTCTCTGATTGCCCTATCATAGAAGTTTAATAGTGCATTATACTTGCCATTCCACGCGCTTTAAGTTGCCGCCTAACCCAGTACGCTATCTGAAATAGGAGCGACGTAAATTGAACAAATGTGATAGAATTTTTGCTGAATTCTTAAATTAAGCATAATATAAAATGATCTAATCGGGTGTCTGTTTGCCCTACCCTAGAAGCTTAATATTGCATTTTACTCGCCATTCCACGCGCTTTAAGATGCCGCCTAGCCCAGTACGCTACCTGAAATAGGAGCGACGTAAGTTGAACAAATGTGATAGAATTACGCTGAATTCTTATATTAACCGTAATATAAAATGATATAATCGGGTCTCTGTTTGCCCTATCATAGAAGTTTAATAGTGCATTTTACTCGCCATTCCATGTGCTTTAAGGTGCCGCATAGCCCAATACGCTATCTGGAATAGGAGCGACGTAAATTGAACAAATGTGATAGAATTTCCCTGAATTCTTATATTAACCCTTAATGTAAAATGATCTAATCGGGTCTCTGTACGCCCTACCATAGAAATCTAATAGTGCATTTTACTCGCCATTTCATGCGATTTTGAGATGCCGCTTAGCCCAATACGCTAACTGAAATAGGAGCGACGTAAGTTGAACAAATGTGATAGAATTTCGCTGAATTCTTTTATTAACCATAATGTAAAATGATCTGATCGGGTCTCTGTTCGCCCTAGCCTAGAAGTTTAAGAGTGCATTTTATTCGACATTTCATGCGCTTTGAGATGCCGCTTAGCCGAATACGCTATCTGAAATAGGAGCGACGTAAATTGAACAAATGTGATAGAATTTCCCTGAAATCTTATATTAAACAAAATATAAAATGATCTAATCGGGTCACTGATTGCCCTATCATAGAAGTTTAATAGTGCATTATACTCGCCATTCCACGCGCTTTAAGTTGCCGCCTAGCCCAGTACGCTATCTGAAATAGGAGCGACGTAAATTGAACAAATGTGATAGAATTTTGCTGAATTCTTAAATTAAGCATAACATAAAATGATCTAATCGGGTCTCTGTTTGCCCAACCCTAGAAGTTTAATAGTGCATTTTACTCGCCATTTCATGCGCTTTGAGATGCCGCTTAGCCCAATACGCTATCTGAAATACGAGCGACGTAAATTGAACAAATGTGATAGAATATCGCTGAAATCTTATATTAACCAAAATATAAAATGATCTAATCGGGTCTCTGTTTGCCCTACCCTAGAAGTTTAATAGTGCATTTCACTCGTCATTTCATGCGCTTTGAGATGCCGCTAAGCACAATAAGCTATCTGGAATAGCAGCGACGTAAATTGAACAAATGTGATAGAATTACGCCGCATTCTTATATTTACCGTGGTATAAAATGATCTAATCGGGTCTCTGTTTGCCTTATCCTAGAAGTTTAATAGGGCATTTTACTCGCCATTTCATGCGCTTTGAAATGCCGCTTAGCCCAATACGCTATCTGAAATAGGAGCGACGTAAATTGAACAAGTGTGATAGAATTTCGCTGAATTCATTTACTAACCATAATGTAAAATGATCTGATCGGGTCTCTGTTCGCCCTAGCCTAAAAGTTTAAGAGTGCATTTCATTCGCCATTTCATGCGCTTTCAGATGTCCGCTTAGCCGAATACGCTATCTGAATTAGGAGCGACGTAAATTGAACAAATGTGATAGAAATTCCCTGAAATCTGATATTATACAAAATATAAAATGATCTAATCGGGTCTCTGATTGCCCCTATCATAGAAGTTTAGTAGTGCACTTTACTCGCCATTCCATGCGCTTTAAGATGCCTCCCTATCCCAGTACGCTATCTGAATTAGGAGCGACGTAAATTAAACAAGTGTGATAGAATTTTGCTGAATTCTTAAATTAACCATAATATAAAATGATCTAATCGGGTCTCTGTTCGCCCTACCATAGAAGTCTAATGGTGCATTTCACTCGCCATTCCACGCGCTTTAAGATGCCGCCGAGCCCAATACGCTGTCTGAAATAGGAGCGACGTAAATTGAACAAATGTGATAGAATTTTGCTGAATACTTAAATAACCGTAATATAAAATGATCTAATCGGGTCTCTGTCTGCCCTAGGCCTAGAAGTTTAAGAGTGCATTTTATTCGCCATTTCATGCGCTTTGAGATGCCGCTTAGCCGAATACGCTATCTGAATTAGGAGGGACGTGAATTGAACAAATGTGATACAAATTCCCTGAAATCTGATATTAAACAAAATATAAAATGATCTAATCGGGTCTCTGATTGCCCTATCATAGAAGTTTAGTAGTGCACTTTACTCGCCATTCCACGCGCTTTAAGATGCCGCCTAGCCCAGTACGCTATCTGAAATAGGAGCGACGTAAATTGAACAGATGTGATAAAATTTAGCTGACATCTTAAATTAACCATAATATAAAATGATCTAATCGGGTCTCTGTTTGCCCAACCCGAGAAGTTTAATAGTGCATTTTACTCGCCATTTCATGCGCCTTCAGATGCCTCTTAGCCCAATACGCTATCTGAAATAGGAGGGACGTAAATTGAACAAATGTGATAGAATTTCCCTGAAATCTTATATTAAACAAAATATAAAATGATCTAATCGGGTCACTGTTCGCCCTACCATAGAAGTCTAATAGTGCATTTCACTCGCCATTTCATGCGCTTTAAGGTGCCGCATAGCCCAATACGCTATCTGGAATAGGAGCGACGTAATTGAACAAATGTGATAAAATTTTGCTGACATCTTAAATTTACCATAATATAAAATGATTTAATCGGGTATCTGTTTGCCCTACCCTAGAAGTTTAATAGTGCATTTTACTCGCCATTTCATGCGCCTTCAGATGCCGCTTAGCCCAATACGCTATCTGAAATAGGAGCGACGTAAATTGAACAAATGTGATAGAATTTTGCTGAATTCTTAAATTAACCATAATATAAAATGATCTAATCGGGTGTCTGTTTACCCTACCCTAGAAGCTTAATATTGCATTTTACTCACCATTTCATGCGCTTTGAGCTGCCGCTTAGCCCAATACGCTATCGGAAATAGGAGCGACGTAAGTTGAAAAAATGTGATAGAGTTTCGCTGAATTCTTTTATGAACCATACTGTAAAATGACCTAATCGGGTCTCTGTTCTCCCTAGCCTAGAAGTTTAATAGTGCATTTTATTCTTCATTTCATGCGCTTTGAGATGCCGCTCAGCTCAATACGCTATCTGAAATAGGAGCGACGTAAATTGAACAAATACGATAGAATTTCCCTGAAATCTTATATTAAACAAAATATAAAATGATCTAATCGGGTCTCTGATTGAACTATCATAGAAGTTTAGCAGTGCATTTTACTCGCCATTCCACGCGCTTTAAGATGCAGCCTAGCCCAGTACGCTACCTGAAACAGGAGCGACGTAAGTTGAACAAATGTGATAGAATTACGCTGAATTCTTATATTAACCGTAATATAAAATGATATAATCGGGTCTCTGTTTGCCCTATCATAGAAGTTTAATAGTGCATTTTACTCGCCATTCCATGTGCTTTAAGGTGCCGCATAGCCCAATACGCTATCTGGAATAGGAGCGACGTAAATTGAACAAATGTGATAGAATTTCCCTGAATTCTTATATTAACCTTCATGTAAAATGATCTAATCGGGTCTCTGTACGCCCTACCATAGAAATCTAATAGTGCATTTTACTCGCCATTTCATGTGCTTTGAGATGCCGCTTAGCCCAATACGCTAACTGAAATAGGAGCGACGTAAGTTGAACAAATGTGATAGAATTTCGCTGAATTCTTTTATTAACCATAATGTAAAATGATCTGATCGGGTCTCTGTTCGCCCTAGCCTAGAAGTTTAAGAGTGCATTTTATTCGACATTTCATGCGCTTTGAGATGCCGCTTAGCCGAATACGCTATCTGAAATAGGAGCGACGTAAATTGAACAAATGTGATAGAATTTCCCTGAAATCTTATATTAAACAAAATATAAAATGATCTAATCGGGTCACTGATTGCCCTATCATAGAAGTTTAATAGTGCATTATACTTGCCATTCCACGCGCTTTAAGTTGCCGCCTAACCCAGTACGCTATCTGAAATAGGAGCGACGTAAATTGAACAAATGTGATAGAATTTTGCTGAATTCTTAAATTAAGCATAACATAAAATGATCTAATCGGGTGTCTGTTTACCCTACCCTAGAAGCTTAATATTGCATTTTACTCACCATTTCATGCGCTTTGAGCTGCCGCTTAGCCCAATACGCTATCGGAAATAGGAGCGACGTAAGTTGAAAAAATGTGATAGAGTTTCGCTGAATTCTTTTATGAACCATAATGTAAAATGATCTAATCGGGTCTCTGTTCTCCCTAGCCTAGAAGTTTAATAGTGCATTTTATTCTTCATTTCATGCGCTTTGAGATGCCGCTCAGCTCAATACGCTATCTGAAATAGGAGCGACGTAAATTGAACAAATACGATAGAATTTCCCTGAAATCTTATATTAAACAAAATATAAAATGATCTAATCGGGTCTCTGATTGAACTATCATAGAAGTTTAGTAGTGCATTTTACTCGCCATTCCACGCGCTTTAAGATGCCGCCTAGCCCAGTACGCTACCTGAAACAGGAGCGACGTAAGTTGAACAAATGTGATAGAATTACGCTGAATTCTTATATTAACCGTAATATAAAATGATATAATCGGGTCTCTGTTTGCCCTATCATAGAAGTTTAATAGTGCATTTTACTCGCCATTCCATGTGCTTTAAGGTGCCGCATAGCCCAATACGCTATCTGGAATAGGAGCGACGTAAATTGAACAAATGTGATAGAATTTCCCTGAATTCTTATATTAACCTTAATGTAAAATGATCTAATCGGGTCTCTGTACGCCCTACCATAGAAATCTAATAGTGCATTTTACTCGCCATTTCATGCGCTTTGAGATGCCGCTTAGCCCAATACGCTATCTGAAATAGGAGCGACGTAAGTTGAACAAATGTGATAGAATTTCGCTGAATTCTTTTATTAACCATAATGTAAAATGATCTGATCGGGTCTCTGTTCGCCCTAGCCTAGAAGTTTAAGAGTGCATTTTATTCGACATTTCATGCGCTTTGAGATGCCGCTTAGCCGAATACGCTATCTGAAATAGGAGCGACGTAAATTGAACAAATGTGATAGAATTTCCCTGAAATCTTATATTAAACAAAATATAAAATGATCTAATCGGGTCACTGATTGCCCTATCATAGAAGTTTAATAGTGCATTATACTCGCCATTCCACGCGCTTTAAGTTGCCGCCTAGCCCAGTACGCTATCTGAAATAGGAGCGACGTAAATTGAACAAATGTGATAGAATTTTGCTGAATTCTTAAATTAAGCATAACATAAAATGATCTAATCGGGTCTCTGTTTGCCCAACCCTAGAAGTTTAATAGTGCATTTTCCTCGCCATTTCATGCGCTTTGAGATGCCGCTTAGCCCAATACGCTATCTGAAATACGAGCGACGTAAATTGAACAAATGTGATAGAATTTCGCTGAAATCTTATATTAACCAAAATATAAAATGATCTAATCGGGTCTCTGTTTGCCCTACCCTAGAAGTTTAATAGTGCATTTCACTCGTCATTTCATGCGCTTTGAGATGCCGCTAAGCACAATAAGCTATCTGGAATAGCAGCGACGTAAATTGAACAAATGTGATAGAATTACGCCGCATTCTTATATTTACCGTGGTATAAAATGATCTAATCGGGTCTCTGTTTGCCTTATCCTAGAAGTTTAATAGGGCATTTTACTCGCCATTTCATGCGCTTTGAAATGCCGCTTAGCCCAATACGCTATCTGAAATAGGAGCGACGTAAATTGAACAAGTGTGATAGAATTTCGCTGAATTCATTTACTAACCATAATGTAAAATGATCTGATCGGGTCTCTGTTCGCCCTAGCCTAAAAGTTCAAGAGTGCATTTCATTCGCCATTTCATGCGCTTTGAGATGTCGCTTAGCCGAATACGCTATCTGAATTAGGAGCGACGTAAATTGAACAAATGTGATAGAAATTCCCTGAAATCTGATATTATACAAAATATAAAATGATCTAATCGGGTCTCTGATTGCCCTATCATAGAAGTTTAGTAGTGCACTTTACTCGCCATTCCATGCGCTTTAAGATGCCTCCTATCCCAGTACGCTATCTGAAATAGGAGCGACGTAAATTGAACAAATGTGATAGAATTTCCCTGAATTCTTATATTAACCTTAATGTAAAATGATCTAATCGGGTCTCTGTACGCCCTACCATAGAAATCTAATAGTGCATTTTACTCGCCATTTCATGCGCTTTGAGATGCCGCTTAGCCCAATACGCTAACTGAAATAGGAGCGACGTAAGTTGAACAAATGTGATAGAATTTCGCTGAATTCTTTTATTAACCATAATGTAAAATGATCTGATCGGGTCTCTGTTCGCCCTAGCCTAGAAGTTTAATAGTGCATTTCACTCGTCATTTCATGCGCTTTGAGATGCCGCTAAGCACAATAAGCTATCTGGAATAGCAGCGACGTAAATTGAACAAATGTGATAGAATTACGCCGCATTCTTATATTTACCGTGGTATAAAATGATCTAATCGGGTCTCTGTTTGCCTTATCCTAGAAGTTTAATAGGGCATTTTACTCGCCATTTCATGCGCTTTGAAATGCCGCTTAGCCCAATACGCTATCTGAAATAGGAGCGACGTAAATTGAACAAGTGTGATAGAATTTCGCTGAATTCATTTACTAACCATAATGTAAAATGATCTGATCGGGTCTCTGTTCGCCCTAGCCTAAAAGTTTAAGAGTGCATTTCATTCGCCATTTCATGCGCTTTGAGATGTCGCTTAGCCGAATACGCTATCTGAATTAGGAGCGACGTAAATTGAACAAATGTGATAGAAATTCCCTGAAATCTGATATTATACAAAATATAAAATGATCTAATCGGGTCTCTGATTGCCCTATCATAGAAGTTTAGTAGTGCACTTTACTCGCCATTCCATGCGCTTTAAGATGCCTCCTATCCCAGTACGCTATCTGAAATAGGAGCGACGTAAATTAAACAAGTGTGATAGAATTTTGCTGAATTCTTAAATTAACCATAATATAAAATGATCTAATCGGGTCTCTGTTCGCCCTACCATAGAAGTCTAATGGTGCATTTCACTCGCCATTCCACGCGCTTTAAGATGCCGCCGAGCCCAATACGCTGTCTGAAATAGGAGCGACGTAAATTGAACAAATGTGATAGAATTTTGCTGAATTCTTAAATTAACCGTAATATAAAATGATCTAATCGGGTCTCTGTCTGCCCTAGCCTAGAAGTTTAAGAGTGCATTTTATTCGCCATTTCATGCGCTTTGAGATGCCGCTTAGCCGAATACGCTATCTGAATTAGGAGGGACGTAAATTGAACAAATGTGATACAAATTCCCTGAAATCTGATATTAAACAAAATATAAAATGATCTAATCGGGTCTCTGATTGCCCTATCATAGAAGTTTAGTAGTGCACTTTACTCGCCATTCCACGCGCTTTAAGATGCCGCCTAGCCCAGTACGCTATCTGAAATAGGAGCGACGTAAATTGAACAGATGTGATAAAATTTAGCTGACATCTTAAATTAACCATAATATAAAATGATCTAATCGGGTCTCTGTTTGCCCAACCCGAGAAGTTTAATAGTGCATTTTACTCGCCATTTCATGCGCCTTCAGATGCCTCTTAGCCCAATACGCTATCTGAAATAGGAGGGACGTAAATTGAACAAATGTGATAGAATTTCCCTGAAATCTTATATTAAACAAAATATAAAATGATCTAATCGGGTCACTGATTGCCCTATCATAGAAGTTTAATAGTGCATTTTACTCGCCATTCCACGCGCTTTAAGTTGCCGCCTAGCCCAGTACGCTATCTGAAATAGGAGCGACGTAAATTGAACAAATGTGATAGAATTTTGCTGAATTCTTAAATTAACCATAATATGAGATGATGTAATCGGGTCTATGCTTGCCCTACCCTAGAAGTTTAATAGTGCATTTTACTCGCCATTTCATGCGCTTTGAGATGCCGCTTAGCCCAATACGCTATCTGAAATAGGAGCGACGTAAATTGAACAAATGTGATAGAATTTTGCTGAATTCTTAAATTAACCATAATATAAAATGATCTAATCGGGTCTCTGTTTGACCTACCCTAGAAGTTTAATAGGGCATTTTACTCGCCATTTCATGTGCTTTGAGATGCCGCATAGCCCAATACGCTATCTGGAATAGGAGCGGCGTAAATTGATCAAATGTGATAGAATTACCCTGAATTCTTTTATTAACCTTAATGTAAAATGATCTAATCGGGTCTCTGTTCGCCCTACCATAGAAGTCTAATAGTGCATTTCACTCGCCATTTCATGCGCTTTGAGATGCCGCTTAGCCCAATACGCTATCTGAAATAGGAGCGACGAAAATTAAACAAATGTGATAGAATTTCCCTGAAATCTTATATTAAACAAAATATAAAATGATCTAATCGGGTCTCTGATTGCCCTATCATAGAAGATTAGTAGTGCATTTTGCTCGCCATTCCACGCGCTTTAAGATGCCGCTTAGCCCAATACGCTATCTGAAATAGGAGCGACGAAAGTTGAACAAAGGTGATAGAATTTCGCTGAATTATTTTATTAACCAGAATGTAAAATGATCTAATCTGGTCTCTGTTCGCCCTAGCCTGGAAGTTTAATAGTGCATTTCACTCGCCATTCCACGCGCCTGAAGATGCCGCCGAGACCAATACGCTATCTGAAATAGGAGCGACGTAAATTGAACAAATGTGATAGAATGTTGCTGAATTCTTAAATTAACCGTAATATAAAATGATCTAATCGGGTCTCTGTTTGCCCTAGCCTAGAAGTTTAAGAGTGCATTTTATTCGCCATTTCATGCGCTTTGAGATGCCGCTTAGCCGAATACGCTATCTGAATTACGAGCGACGTAAGTTGAAAAAATGTGATAGAAATTCCCTGAAATCTGATATTATACAAAATATAAAATGATCTAATCGGGTCTCTGATTGCCCTATCATAGAAGTTTAGTAGTGCATTTTACTCGCAATTCCATGCGCCTTCAGATGCCGCTTAGCCCAATACGCTATCTGAAATAGGAGCGACGTAAATTGAACAAATGTGATAGAATTTCGCTGAATTCTTAAATTAACCATAATATGAAATGATCTAGTCGGGTCTCTGTTTGCCCTACCCTAGAAGTTTAATAGTGCATTTCACTCGTCATTTCATGCGCTTTGAGATGCCGCTAAACACAATAAGCTATCTGGAATAGCAGCGACGTAAATTGAACAAATGTGATAGAATTACGCCGTATTCTTATATTTACCGTAATATAAAATGATCTAATCGGGTCTCTGTTTGCCTTATCCTAGAAGTTTAATAGGGCATTTTACTCGCCATTTCATGCGCTTTGAAATGCCGCTTAGCCCAATACGCTATCTGAAATAGGAGCGACGTAAATTGAACAAATGTGATAGAATTTTGCTGAATTCTTAAATTAACCATAATATAAAATGATCTAATCGGGTGTCTGTTTACCCTACCCTAGAAGCTTAATATTGCATTTTACTCACCATTTCATGCGCTTTGAGCTGCCGCTTAGCCCAATACGCTATCGGAAATAGGAGCGACGTAAGTTGAAAAAATGTGATAGAGTTTCGCTGAATTCTTTTATGAACCATAATGTAAAATGACCTAATCGGGTCTCTGTTCTCCCTAGCCTAGAAGTTTAATAGTGCATTTTATTCGACATTTCATGCGCTTTGAGATGCCGCTTAGCCGAATACGCTATCTGAAATAGGAGCGACGTAAATTGAACAAATGTGATAGAATTTCCCTGAAATCTTATATTAAACAAAATATAAAATGATCTAATCGGGTCACTGATTGCCCTATCATAGAAGTTTAATAGTGCATTATACTTGCCATTCCACGCGCTTTAAGTTGCCGCCTAACCCAGTACGCTATCTGAAATAGGAGCGACGTAAATTGAACAAATGTGATAGAATTTTGCTGAATTCTTAAATTAAGCATAACATAAAATGATCTAATCGGGTGTCTGTTTACCCTACCCTAGAAGCTTAATATTGCATTTTACTCACCATTTCATGCGCTTTGAGCTGCCGCTTAGCCCAATACGCTATCGGAAATAGGAGCGACGTAAGTTGAAAAAATGTGATAGAGTTTCGCTGAATTCTTTTATGAACCATAATGTAAAATGATCTAATCGGGTCTCTGTTCTCCCTAGCCTAGAAGTTTAATAGTGCATTTTATTCTTCATTTCATGCGCTTTGAGATGCCGCTCAGCTCAATACGCTATCTGAAATAGGAGCGACGTAAATTGAACAAATACGATAGAATTTCCCTGAAATCTTATATTAAACAAAATATAAAATGATCTAATCGGGTCTCTGATTGAACTATCATAGAAGTTTAGTAGTGCATTTTACTCGCCATTCCACGCGCTTTAAGATGCCGCCTAGCCCAGTACGCTACCTGAAACAGGAGCGACGTAAGTTGAACAAATGTGATAGAATTACGCTGAATTCTTATATTAACCGTCATATAAAATGATATAATCGGGTCTCTGTTTGCCCTATCATAGAAGTTTAATAGTGCATTTTACTCGCCATTCCATGTGCTTTAAGGTGCCGCATAGCCCAATACGCTATCTGGAATAGGAGCGACGTAAATTGAACAAATGTGATAGAATTTTCCTGAATTCTTATATTAACCTTAAAGTAAAATGATCTAATCGGGTCTCTGTTCGCCCTACCATAGATATCTAATAGTGCATTTTACTCGCCATTTCATGCGCTTTGAGATGCCGCTTAGCCCAATACGCTAACTGAAATAGGAGCGACGTAAGTTGAACAAATGTGATAGAATTTCGCTGAATTCTTTTATTAACCATAATGTAAAATGATCTGATCGGGTCTCTGTTCGCCCTAGCCTAGAAGTTTAAGAGTGCATTTTATTCGACATTTCATGCGCTTTGAGATGCCGCTTAGCCGAATACGCTATCTGAAATAGGAGCGACGTAAATTGAACAAATGTGATAGAATTTCCCTGAAATCTTATATTAAACAAAATATAAAATGATCTAATCGGGTCACTGATTGCCCTATCATAGAAGTTTAATAGTGCATTATACTTGCCATTCCACGCGCTTTAAGTTGCCGCCTAGCCCAGTACGCTATCTGAAATAGGAGCGACGTAAATTGAACAAATGTGATAGAATTTTGCTGAATTCTTAAATTAAGCATAACATAAAATGATCTAATCGGGTCTCTGTTTGCCCAACCCTAGACGTTTAATAGTGCATTTTCCTCGCCATTTCATGCGCTTTGAGATGCCGCTTAGCCCAATACGCTATCTGAAATACGAGCGACGTAAATTGAACAAATGTGATAGAATTTCGCTGAAATCTTATATTAACCAAAATATAAAATGATCTAATCGGGTCTCTGTTTGCCCTACCCTAGAAGTTTAATAGTGCATTTCACTCGTCATTTCATGCGCTTTGAGATGCCGCTAAGCACAATAAGCTATCTGGAATAGCAGCGACGTAAATTGAACAAATGTGATAGAATTACGCCGCATTCTTATATTTACCGTGGTATAAAATGATCTAATCGGATCTCTGTTTGCCTTATCCTAGAAGTTTAATAGGGCATTTTACTCGCCATTTCATGCGCTTTGAAATGCCGCTTAGCCCAATACGCTATCTGAAATAGGAGCGACGTAAATTGAACAAGTGTGATAGAATTTCGCTGAATTCATTTATTAACCATAATGTAAAATGATCTGATCGGGTCTCTGTTCGCCCTAGCCTAAAAGTTTAAGAGTGCATTTCATTCGCCATTTCATGCGCTTTGAGATGTCGCTTAGCCGAATACGCTATCTGAATTAGGAGCGACGTAAATTGAACAAATGTGATAGAAATTCCCTGAAATCTGATATTATACAAAATATAAAATGATCTAATCGGGTCTCTGATTGCCCTATAATAGAAGTTTAGTAGTGCACTTTACTCGCCATTCCATGCGCTTTAAGATGCCTCCTAGCCCAGTACGCTATCTGGAATAGGAGCGACGTAAATTGAACAAATGTGATAGAATTTCCCTGAATTCTTATATTAACCTTAATGTAAAATGATCTAATCGGGTCTCTGTACGCCCTACCATAGAAATCTAATAGTGCATTTTACTCGCCATTTCATGCGCTTTGAGATGCCGCTTAGCCCAATACGCTATCTGAAATAGGAGCGACGAAAGTTGAACAAAGGTGATAGAATTTCGCTGAATTATTTTATTAACCAGAATGTAAAATGTTCTAATCTGGTCTCTGTTCGCCCTAGCCTGGAAGTTTAATAGTGGATTTTACTCGGCATTCCACGCGCTTTAAGATGCCGCCTAGCACAGTACGCTATCTGAAATAGGAGCGACCTAAATTGAACGAATGTGATAGAATTTTGCTGAATTCTTAAATTAACCATAATATAAAATGATCTAATCGGGTCTCTGCTTGCCCTACCCTAGAAGTTTAATAGTGCATTTTAGTCGCCATTTCATGCGCTTTGAGATGCCGCTTCGCCCAATACGCTATCTGAAATGGGAGCGACGTAAATTGAACAAATGTGATAGAATTTCCCTGAAATCTTATATTAAACAAAATATAAAATGATCTAATCGGGTCTCTGATTGCCCTATCATAGAAGATTAGTAGTGCATTTTACTCGCCATTCCACGCGCTTGACGATGCCGCCTAGCCCAGTACGCTATCTGAAATATTAGCGACGTAACTTGAACAAATGTGATAGAATTACGCTGCATTCTTATATTAACCGTAATATAAAATGATCTGATCGGGTCTCTGTTTGCCTTACCCTAGAAGTTTAATAGTGCATTATACTCGCCATTTCATGCGCTTCGAGATGCCGCTTAGCCCAATACGCTATCTGAAATAGGAGCGACATAAATTGAACAAATGTGATAGAATTTCGCTGAATTCATAAATTAACCATAATAACAAATGATCTAATCGGGTCTCTGTTTGCCCTACCCTAGAAGTTTAACAGTGCATTTTACTCGCGATTTCATACGCTTTGAGATGCCGCATAGCCCAATACGCTATCTGAAATAGGAGCGACGTAAATTGAACAAATGTGATAGAATTTCTGTGAATACTTATATTAACCTTAATGTAAAATGATCTAATCGGCTCTCTGTTCGCCCTACCATAGAAGTCTAATAGTGCATTTCACTCGCCATTTCATGCGCTTTGAGATGCCGCTTAGCCCAATACGCTATCTGAAATAGGAGCGACGTAAATTGAACAAATGTGATAGAATTTTGCTGAATTCTTAAATTAACCATAATATTAGATGATGTAATCGGGTCTCTGCTTGCCCTACCCTAGAAGTTTAATAGTGCATTTTACTCGCCATTTCATGCGCTTTGAGATGCCGCTTAGCCCAATACGCTATCTGAAATTGGAGCGACGTAAATTGAACAAATCTGATAGAATTTTGCTGAATTCTTAAATTAACCATAATATAAAATGATCTAATCGGGTATCTGTTTGCCCTACCCTAGAAGCTTAATATTGCATTTTACTCGTCATTTCATGCGCTTGGGCTGCCGCTTAGCCCAATACGCTATCTGAAATAGGAGCGACGTAAGTTGAAAAAATGTGATAGAATTTCGCTGAATTCTTTTATGAACCATAATGTAAAATGATCTAATCGGGTCTCTGTTCTCCCTAGCCTAGAAGTTTAATAGTGCATTTTATTCTCCATTTCATGCGCTTTGAGATGCCGCTTAGCCCAATACGCTATCTGAAATAGGAGCGACGTAAATTGAACAAATGCGATAGAATTTCCCTGAAATCTTATATTAAACAAAATATAAAATGATCTAATCGGGTCTCTGATTGCCGTATCATAGAAGTTTAGTAGTGCATTTTATTCGCCATTCCACGCGCTTTAAGATGCCCCCTAGCCCAGTACGCTACCTGAAATAGGAGCGACGTAAGTTGAACAAATGTGATAGAATTACGCTGAATTCTTATATTAACCGTAATATAAAATGATATAATCGGGTCTCTGTTTGCCCTATCATAGAAGTTTAATAGTGAATTTTACTCGCCATTTCATGTGCTTTAAGGTGCCGCGTAGCCCAATACACTATCTGGAATAGGAGCGACGTAAATTGAACAAATGTGATAGAATTTCCCTGGATTCTTATATTAACCTTAATGTAAAATGATGTAATCGGGTCTCTGTTTGCCTTATCCTAGAAGTTTAATACTGCAATTTACTCGCCATTCCATGCTCTTTGAGATGCCGCTTAGCCCAATACGCTATCTGAAATAGGAGCGACGTAAATTGAACAAATGTGATAGAATTTCGCTGAATTCTTAAATTAACCATAATATAAAATGATCTAATCGGGTCTCTGTTCGCCCTACCATAGAAGTCTAATAGTGCATTTCACTCGCCATGCCACGCGCTTTAAGATGCCGCCGAGCCCAGTACGGTATCTGAAATAGGAGCGACGAAAATTGAACAAATGTGATAGAATTTTGCTGAATTCTTAAATTAACCATAATATAAAATGATCTAATCGGGTCTCTGTACACCCTACCATAGAAATCTAATAGTGCATTTTACTCGCCATTTCATGCGCTTTGAGATGCCGCTTAGCCCAATACGCTATCTGAAATAGGAGCGACGTAAGTTGAACAAATGTGGTAGAATTTCGCTGAATTCTTTTATTAACCATAATGTAAAATGATCTGATCGGGTCTCTGTTCGCCCTAGCCGAGAAGTTTAATAGTGCATTTTATTCGCCATTTCATGCCCTTTGAGTTGCCGCGTAGCCCAATACGCTATCTGAAATAGTAGCGACGTAAATTGAACAAATGTGATAGAATTTCCCTGAATTCTTACATTAACCTTAATGTAAAATGATCTAATCGGGTCTCTGTTCGCCCTACCCTAGAAGTTTAATAGTGCATTTCACTCCACATTTCATGCGCTTTGAGATGCCGCTTAGCTCAATAAGCTATCTGAAATACGAACGACGTAAATTGAACAAAAGTGATAGAATTTTGCTGAATGATTAAATTAACCATAATATAAAATGATCTAATCGGGTCTCTGTTTGCCCTACCCTAGAAGTTTAATAGTGCATTTTACTCGCCATTTCATGCGCTTTGAGATGCCGCTTAGCCCAATACGCTATATGAAACGTGAGCGACGTAAATTGAACAAATGTGATAGAATTTCGCTGAATTCTGATATTAACCAAAATATAAAATGATCTAATCGGGTCTCTGATTGCCCTATCATAGAAGTTTAATAGTGCATTTTACTCGCCATTCCACGCGCTTTAAGCTGACGCCTAGCCCAGTACGCTATCTGAAATAGGAGCGACGTAAATTGGACAAATGTGATAGAATTTTGCTGAATTCTTAAATTAACCATAATATAAAATAGTCTAATCGGGTCACTGCTTGTCCTACCCTAGAAGTTTAATAGTGCATTTTACTCGTCATTTCATGCGCTTTGAGATGCCGCTTTGCCCAATACGCTATCTGAAATAGGAGCGACGTAAATTGAACGAATGTGATAGTATTTCGCTGAATTCTTAAATTAACCATAATATAAAATGATCTAGTCGGGTCTCTGTTTGCCCTACCCTAGAACTTTAATAGTGCATTTTACTCCTCATTTCATGCGCTTTGAGGTGCCGCTTAGCCCAATACGCTATCTGAAACAGGAGCGACGTAAATTGAACGAATGTGATAGTATTTCGCTGAATTCTTAAATTAACCATAATATAAAATGATCTAGTCGGGTCTCTGTTTGCCCTACCCTAGAACTTTAATAGTGCATTTTACTCCTTATTTCATGCGCTTTAAGATGCCGCTTAGTCCAGTACGCTATCCGAAATAGGAGCGACGTAAATTGAAGAAATGTGATAGAATTACGCTTAATTCTTATATTAACATTAATATAAAATGATCTAATCGTGTCTCTGATTGCCCTATCATAGAAGGCTAATAGTGCATTTTACTCGCCATTCCACGCGCTTTAAGATGCCGCCTCGCCCAGTACGCTATCTGAAATAGGAGCGACGTAAATTGAACAAATGTGATAGAATTTTGCTGAATTCTTAAATTAACCATAATATAAAATGATCTAATCGTGTCTCTGATTGCCCTACCCTAGAAGTTTAATAGTGCATTTTATTCGCCATTCCACGCGCTTTGAGATGCCGCTTGGCCCAATTCGCTATCTGAAATAGGAGCGACGTAAATTGAACAAATGTGATAGGATTTCGCTGAATTCTTATATTAACCAAAATATAAAATGATCTAATCGGGTCTCTGATTGCCCTATCATAGAAGGCTAATAGTGCATTTTACTCGCTATTCCACGCGCTTTAAGATGGCGGCTAGCCCAGTAGGCTATCTGAAATAGGAGTGACGTAAATTGAACAAATGTGATAGAATTACGCTTAATTCTTATATTAACCGTAATATAAAATGATCTAATCGGGTCACTGTTTGTCCTACCCTAGAAGTTTAATAGTGCATTTCACTCGTAATTTCATGCGCTTTGAGATGCCGCTTAGCCCAATACGCTATCTGAAATAGGAGCAACGTAAATTGAACAAATGTGATAGAATTTCCCTGAATTCTTATATTATCCTTAATGTAAAATGATCTAATCGGGTCTCTGTTCGACCTACCCTAGAAGTTTAATAGTGCATTTCACTCGTCATTTCATGCGCTTTGAGATGCCGCTTAGCCCTATAAGCTATCTGAAATAGGAGCGACGTAAATTGAATAAATGTGTTAGAATTTCGCTGAATTCTTATATTAACCAAATTATAAAATGATCTAATCGGGTCTCTGATGTCCCTATTATAGAAGTTCAATAGTGCATTTTACTCGCCATTCCACGCGCTTTAAGATGCCGCTTAGTCCAGTACGCTATCCGAAATAGGAGCGACGTAAATTGAACAAATGTGATGGAATTACGCTTAATTCTTATATTAACATTAATATAAAATGATCTAATCGGGTCTCTGATTGCCCTATCATAGAAGGCTAATAGTGCATTTTACTCGCCATTCCACGCGCTTTAAGATGCCGCCTCGCCCAGTACGCTATCTGAAATAGGAGCGACGTAAATTGAACAAATGTGATAGAATTTTGCTGAATTCTTAAATTAACCATAATATAAAATGATCTAATCGGGTCTCTGTTTGCCCTACCCTAGAAGTTTAATAGTGCATTTCATTCGCCATTCCATGCGCTTTGAGATGCCGCTTGGCCCAATTCGCTATCTGAAATAGGAGCGACGTAAATTGAACAAATGTGATAGGATTTCGCTGAATTCTTATATTAATCAAAATATAAAATCATCTAATCGGGTCTCTGATTGCCCTATCGTAGAAGGCTAATAGTGCATTTTACTCGCTATTCCACGCGCTTTAAGATGGCGGCTAGCCCAGTAGGCTATCTGAAATAGGAGTGACGTAAATTGAACAAATGTGATAGAATTACGCTTAATTCTTATATTAACCGTAATATAAAATGATCTAATCGGGTCTCTGTTTGTCCTACCCTAGAAGTTTAATAGTGCATTTCACTCGTAATTTCATGCGCTTTGAGATGCCGCTTAGCCCAATACGCTATCTGAAATAGGAGCGACGTAAATTGAACAAATGTGATACAATTTCCCTGAATTCTTATATTATCCTTAATGTAAAATGATCTAATCGGGTCTCTGTTCGACCTACCCTAGAAGTTTAATAGTGCATTTCACTCGTCATTTCATGCGCTTTGAGATGCCGCTTAGCCCTATAAGCTAGCTGAAATAGGAGCGACGTAAATTGAATAAATGTGATAGAATTTCGCTGAATTCTTATATTAACCAAATTATAAAATGATCTAATCGGGTCTCTGATTGCCCTATTATAGAAGTTCAATAGTGCGTTTTACACGCCATTCCTCGCGCTTTAAGATGCCGCCTCGCCCAGTAGGCTATCTGAAACAGGAGCGACGTAAATTGAACAAACGTGATAGAATTTTGCTGAATTCCTAAATTGACGGTAATATAAAATGATCTAATCGGGTCTCTGTTAGACCTACCCTAGAAGTTTAATAGTGCATTTTACTCGCCATTTCATGCGCTTTGAGATGCCTCTTAGCACAATACGCTATCTGAAACAGGAGCGACGTAAATTGAACAAATGTGATAGAATTACGCTGAATTCTTATATTAACCGAAATATAAAATGATGTAATCGGGTCTCTCTTTGCCTTACCCTAGAAGTTTAATAGTGCATTTCACTCGTCATTTCATGCGCTTTGAGATGCCGCTTAGCCCACTACGCTATCTGAAATAGGAGAGACGTAAATTGTACAAATGTGATAGAATTTCGCAGAATTCTTTTATTAACCGTAATGTAAAATGATCTAATCGGGTCTCTGTTCGCCCTAGCCTATAAGTTTAATAGTGCATTTTATTCGCCATCTCATGCGCTTTGAGATGCCGCTTAGCCCAGTACGCTATCTGAAATAGGAGCGACGTAAATTGAACAGATGTGATAAAATTTAGCTGACATCTTAAATTAACCATAATATAAAATGATCTAATCGGGTCTCTGTTTGCCCAAGCCTAGAAGTTTAATAGTGCATTTTACTCGCCATTTCATGCGCCTTCAGATGCCTCTTAGCCCAATACGCTATCTGAAATAGGAGCGACGTAAATTGATCAAATGTGATAGAATTTCCCTGAAATCTTATATTAAACAAAATATAAAATGATCTAATCGGGTCACTGATTGCCCTATCATAGACGTTTAATAGTGCATTTTACTCGCCATTCCACGCGCTTTAAGTTGCCGCCTAGCCCAGTACGCTATCTGAAATAGGAGCGACGTAAATTAAACAAATGTGATAGAATTTTGCTAAATTCTTAAATTAACCATAACATAAAATGATCTAATCGGGTCTCTGTTTGCCCTACCCTAGACGTTTAATAGTGCATTTTCCTCGCCATTTCATGTGCTTTGAGATGCCGCTTAGCCCAATACGCTATCTGAAATAGGAGCGACGTAAATTGAACAAATGTGATAGAATTTTGCTGAATTCTTAAATTAACCATAATATAAAATGATCTAATCGGGTCTCTGTTTGACCTACCCTAGAAGTTTAATAGTGCATTTCACTCGCCATTTCATGCGCTTTGAGATGCCGCTTAGCCCAATACGCTATCTGAAATAGGAGCGACGTAAGTTGAAAAAATGTGATAGAGTTTCGCTGAATTCTTTTATGAACCATAATGTAAAATGATCTAATCGGGTCTCTGTTCTCCCTAGCCTAGAAGTTTAATAGTGCATTTTACTCGCCACTCCACGCGGTTTAGGATGCCGCCTAGCCCAGTACGCTATCCGAAATAGGAGCGACGTAAATTGAACAAATGTGATAGAATTTTGCTGAATTCTTAAATTAACCATAATATAAAATGATCTAATCGGGTCTCTGTTTGCCCTACCCTAGAAGTTTAATAGTGCATTTTACTCGCCATTTCATGCGCTTTGAGATGCCGCTTAGCCCAATACGCTATCTGAAATAGGAGCGACGAAAGTTGAACAAAGGTGATAGAATTTCGCTGAATTATTTTATTAACCAGAATGTAAAATGATCTAATCTGGTCTCTGTTCGCCCTAGCTTGGAAGTTTAATAGTGGATTTTACACGGCATACCACGCGCTTTAAGATGCCGCCTAGCCCAGTACGCAATCTGAAATGGGAGCGACCTAAATTGAACGAATGTGATAGAATTTTGCTGAATTCTTAAATTAACCATAATATAAAATGATCTAATCGGGTCTCTGCTTGCGCTACCCTAGAAGTTTAATAGTGCATTTTAGTCGCCATTTCATGCGCTTTGAGATGCCGCATCGCCCAATACGCTATCTGAAATAGGAGCGACGAAAATTAAACAAATGTGATAGAATTTCCCTGAAATCTTATATTAAACAAAATATAAAATGATCTAATCGGGTCTCTGATTGCCCTATCATAGAAGTTTAGTAGTGCATTTTACTCGCCATTCCACGCGCTTTAAGATGCCGCCTAGCCCAGTACGCTATCTAAATTAGGAGCGACGTAAGTTGAACAAATGTGATAGAATTTCGCTCAATTCTTAAATTAACCATAATATAAAATGATCTAATCGGGTCTCTGTTTGCCCTACCCTAGAACTTTAATGGTGCCTTTTACTCGTCATTTCATGCGCTTTGAGTTGCCGCTTAGCCTAATACGCTACCTGAAACAGGAGCGACGTAAGTTGAACAAATGTGATAGAATTTCACTGAATTCTTATATTAACCGTAATATAAAATGATATAATCGGGTCTCTGTTTGCCCTATCATAGAAGTTTAATAGTGTATTTTACTCGCCATTCCATGTGCTTTAAGGTGCCGCATAGCCCAATACGCTATCTGGAATTGGAGCGACGTAAATTGAACAAATGTGATAAAATTTTGCTGACATCTTAAATTTACCATAATATAAAATGATTTAATCGGGTATCTGTTTGCCCTACCCTAGAAGTTTAATAGTGCATTTTACTCGCCATTTCATGCGCCTTCAGATGCCGCTTAGCCCAATACGCTATCTGAAATAGGAGCGACGTAAATTGAACAAATGTGATAGAATTTTGCTGAATTCTTAAATTAACCATAATATAAAATGATCTAATCGGGTGTCTGTTTACCCTACCCTAGAAGCTTAATATTGCATTTTACTCACCATTTCATGCGCTTTGAGCTGCCGCTTAGCCCAATACGCTATCGGAAATAGGAGCGACGTAAGTTGAAAAAATGTGATAGAGTTTCGCTGAATTCTTTTATGAACCATAATGTAAAATGATCTAATCGGGTCTCTGTTCTCCCTAGCCTAGAAGTTTAATAGTGCATTTTATTCTTCATTTCATGCGCTTTGAGATGCCGCTCAGCTCAATACGCTATCTGAAATAGGAGCGACGTAAATTGAACAAATACGATAGAATTTCCCTGAAATCTTATATTAAACAAAATATAAAATGATCTAATCGGGTCTCTGATTGAACTATCATAGAAGTTTAGTAGTGCATTTTACTCGCCATTCCACGCGCTTTAAGATGCCGCTTAGCCCAATACGCTATCTGAAATAGGAGCGACGAAAGTTGAACAAAGGTGATAGAATTTCGCTGAATTATTTTATTAACCAGAATGTAAAATGATCTAATCTGGTCTCTGTTCGCCCTAGCCTGGAAGTTTAATAGTGGATTTTACACGGCATTCCACGCGCTTTAAGATGCCGCCTAGCCCAGTACGCAATCTGAAATGGGAGCGACCTAAATTGAACGAATGTGATAGAATTTTGCTGAATTCTTAAATTAACCATAATATAAAATGATCTAGTCGGGTCTCTGCTTGCGCTACCCTAGAAGTTTAATAGTGCATTTTAGTCGCCATTTCATGCGCTTTGAGATGCCGCATCGCCCAATACGCTATCTGAAATATTAGCGACGAAAATTAAACAAATGTGATAGAATTTCCCTGAAATCTTATATTAAACAAAATATAAAATGATCTAATCGGTTCTCTGATTGCCCTATCATAGAAGTTTAGTAGTGCATTTTACTCGCCATTCCACGCGCTTTAAGATGCCGCCTAGCCCAGTACGCTATCTAAATTAGGAGCGACGTAAGTTGAACAAATGTGATAGAATTTCGCTCAATTCTTAAATTAACCATAATATAAAATGATCTAATCGGGTCTCTGTTTGCCCTACCCTAGAACTTTAATGGTGCCTTTTACTCGTCATTTCATGCGCTTTGAGTTGCCGCTTAGCCTAATACGCTACCTGAAACAGGAGCGACGTAAGTTGAACAAATGTGATAGAATTTCACTGAATTCTTATATTAACCGTAATATAAAATGATATAATCGGGTCTCTGTTTGCCCTATCATAGAAGTTTAATAGTGCATTTTACTCGCCATTCCATGTGCTTTAAGGTGCCGCATAGCCCAATACGCTATCTGGAATAGGAGCGACGTAAATTGAACAAATGTGATAAAATTTTGCTGACATCTTAAATTTACCATAATATAAAATGATTTAATCGGGTATCTGTTTGCCCTACCCTAGAAGTTTAATAGTGCATTTTACTCGCCATTTCATGCGCCTTCAGATGCCGCTTAGCCCAATACGCTATCTGAAATAGGAGCGACGTAAATTGAACAAATGTGATAGAATTTTGCTGAATTCTTAAATTAACCATAATATAAAATGATCTAATCGGGTGTCTGTTTACCCTACCCTAGAAGCTTAATATTGCATTTTACTCACCATTTCATGCGCTTTGAGCTGCCGCTTAGCCCAATACGCTATCGGAAATAGGAGCGACGTAAGTTGAAAAAATGTGATAGAGTTTCGCTGAATTCTTTTATGAACCATACTGTAAAATGACCTAATCGGGTCTCTGTTCTCCCTAGCCTAGAAGTTTAATAGTGCATTTTATTCTTCATTTCATGCGCTTTGAGATGCCGCTCAGCTCAATACGCTATCTGAAATAGGAGCGACGTAAATTGAACAAATACGATAGAATTTCCCTGAAATCTTATATTAAACAAAATATAAAATGATCTAATCGGGTCTCTGATTGAACTATCATAGAAGTTTAGCAGTGCATTTTACTCGCCATTCCACGCGCTTTAAGATGCAGCCTAGCCCAGTACGCTACCTGAAACAGGAGCGACGTAAGTTGAACAAATGTGATAGAATTACGCTGAATTCTTATATTAACCGTAATATAAAATGATATAATCGGGTCTCTGTTTGCCCTATCATAGAAGTTTAATAGTGCATTTTACTCGCCATTCCATGTGCTTTAAGGTGCCGCATAGCCCAATACGCTATCTGGAATAGGAGCGACGTAAATTGAACAAATGTGATAGAATTTCCCTGAATTCTTATATTAACCTTCATGTAAAATGATCTAATCGGGTCTCTGTACGCCCTACCATAGAAATCTAATAGTGCATTTTACTCGCCATTTCATGCGCTTTGAGATGCCGCTTAGCCCAATACGCTAACTGAAATAGGAGCGACGTAAGTTGAACAAATGTGATAGAATTTCGCTGAATTCTTTTATTAACCATAATGTAAAATGATCTGATCGGGTCTCTGTTCGCCCTAGCCTAGAAGTTTAAGAGTGCATTTTATTCGACATTTTATGCGCTTTGAGATGCCGCTTAGCCGAATACGCTATCTGAAATAGGAGCGACGTAAATTGAACAAATGTGATAGAATTTCCCTGAAATCTTATATTAAACAAAATATAAAATGATCTAATCGGGTCACTGATTGCCCTATCATAGAAGTTTAATAGTGCATTATACTTGCCATTCCACGCGCTTTAAGTTGCCGCCTAACCCAGTACGCTATCTGAAATAGGAGCGACGTAAATTGAACAAATGTGATAGAATTTTGCTGAATTCTTAAATTAAGCATAACATAAAATGATCTAATCGGGTGTCTGTTTACCCTACCCTAGAAGCTTAATATTGCATTTTACTCGCCATTCCACGCGCTTTAAGATGCCGCCTAGCCCAGTACGCTACCTGAAACAGGAGCGACGTAAGTTGAACAAATGTGATAGAATTACGCTGAATTCTTATATTAACCGTAATATAAAATGATATAATCGGGTCTCTGTTTGCCCTATCATAGAAGTTTAATAGTGCATTTTACTCGCCATTCCATGTGCTTTAAGGTGCCGCATAGCCCAATACGCTATCTGGAATAGGAGCGACGTAAATTGAACAAATGTGATAGAATTTCCCTGAATTCTTATATTAACCTTAATGTAAAATGATCTAATCGGGTCTCTGTACGCCCTACCATAGAAATCTAATAGTGCATTTTACTCGCCATTTCATGCGCTTTGAGATGCCGCTTAGCCCAATACGCTAACTGAAATAGGAGCGACGTAAGTTGAACAAATGTGATAGAATTTCGCTGAATTCTTTTATTAACCATAATGTAAAATGATCTGATCGGGTCTCTGTTCGCCCTAGCCTAGAAGTTTAAGAGTGCATTTTATTCGACATTTCATGCGCTTTGAGATGCCGCTTAGCCGAATACGCTATCTGAAATAGGAGCGACGTAAATTGAACAAATGTGATAGAATTTCCCTGAAATCTTATATTAAACAAAATATAAAATGATCTAATCGGGTCTCTGATTGCCCTATCATAGAAGTTTAATAGTGCATTATACTCGCCATTCCACGCGCTTTAAGTTGCCGCCTAGCCCAGTACGCTATCTGAAATAGGAGCGACGTAAATTGAACAAATGTGATAGAATTTTGCTGAATTCTTAAATTAAGCATAACATAAAATGATCTAATCGGGTCTCTGTTTGCCCAACCCTAGAAGTTTAATAGTGCATTTTCCTCGCCATTTCATGCGCTTTGAGATGCCGCTTAGCCCAATACGCTATCTGAAATACGAGCGACGTAAATTGAACAAATGTGATAGAATATCGCTGAAATCTTATATTAACCAAAATATAAAATGATCTAATCGGGTCTCTGTTTGCCCTACCCTAGAAGTTTAATAGTGCATTTCACTCGTCATTTCATGCGCTTTGAGATGCCGCTAAGCACAATAAGCTATCTGGAATAGCAGCGACGTAAATTGAACAAATGTGATAGAATTACGCCGCATTCTTATATTTACCGTGGTATAAAATGATCTAATCGGATCTCTGTTTGCCTTATCCTAGAAGTTTAATAGGGCATTTTACTCGCCATTTCATGCGCTTTGAAATGCCGCTTAGCCCAATACGCTATCTGAAATAGGAGCGACGTAAATTGAACAAGTGTGATAGAATTTCGCTGAATTCATTTATTAACCATAATGTAAAATGATCTGATCGGGTCTCTGTTCGCCCTAGCCTAAAAGTTTAAGAGTGCATTTCATTCGCCATTTCATGCGCTTTGAGATGTCGCTTAGCCGAATACGCTATCTGAATTAGGAGCGACGTAAATTGAACAAATGTGATAGAAATTCCCTGAAATCTGATATTATACAAAATATAAAATGATCTAATCGGGTCTCTGATTGCCCTATAATAGAAGTTTAGTAGTGCACTTTACTCGCCATTCCATGCGCTTTAAGATGCCTCCTAGCCCAGTACGCTATCTGGAATAGGAGCGACGTAAATTGAACAAATGTGATAGAATTTCCCTGAATTCTTATATTAACCTTAATGTAAAATGATCTAATCGGGTCTCTGTACGCCCTACCATAGAAATCTAATAGTGCATTTTACTCGCCATTTCATGCGCTTTGAGATGCCGCTTAGCCCAATACGCTATCTGAAATAGGAGCGACGAAAGTTGAACAAAGGTGATAGAATTTCGCTGAATTATTTTATTAACCAGAATGTAAAATGTTCTAATCTGGTCTCTGTTCGCCCTAGCCTGGAAGTTTAATAGTGGATTTTACTCGGCATTCCACGCGCTTTAAGATGCCGCCTAGCACAGTACGCTATCTGAAATAGGAGCGACCTAAATTGAACGAATGTGATAGAATTTTGCTGAATTCTTAAATTAACCATAATATAAAATGATCTAATCGGGTCTCTGCTTGCCCTACCCTAGAAGTTTAATAGTGCATTTTAGTCGCCATTTCATGCGCTTTGAGATGCCGCTTCGCCCAATACGCTATCTGAAATGGGAGCGACGTAAATTGAACAAATGTGATAGAATTTCCCTGAAATCTTATATTAAACAAAATATAAAATGATCTAATCGGGTCTCTGATTGCCCTATCATAGAAGATTAGTAGTGCATTTTACTCGCCATTCCACGCGCTTGACGATGCCGCCTAGCCCAGTACGCTATCTGAAATATTAGCGACGTAACTTGAACAAATGTGATAGAATTACGCTGCATTCTTATATTAACCGTAATATAAAATGATCTGATCGGGTCTCTGTTTGCCTTACCCTAGAAGTTTAATAGTGCATTATACTCGCCATTTCATGCGCTTCGAGATGCCGCTTAGCCCAATACGCTATCTGAAATAGGAGCGACATAAATTGAACAAATGTGATAGAATTTCGCTGAATTCATAAATTAACCATAATAACAAATGATCTAATCGGGTCTCTGTTTGCCCTACCCTAGAAGTTTAACAGTGCATTTTACTCGCGATTTCATACGCTTTGAGATGCCGCATAGCCCAATACGCTATCTGAAATAGGAGCGACGTAAATTGAACAAATGTGATAGAATTTCTGTGAATACTTATATTAACCTTAATGTAAAATGATCTAATCGGCTCTCTGTTCGCCCTACCATAGAAGTCTAATAGTGCATTTCACTCGCCATTTCATGCGCTTTGAGATGCCGCTTAGCCCAATACGCTATCTGAAATAGGAGCGACGTAAATTGAACAAATGTGATAGAATTTTGCTGAATTCTTAAATTAACCATAATATTAGATGATGTAATCGGGTCTCTGCTTGCCCTACCCTAGAAGTTTAATAGTGCATTTTACTCGCCATTTCATGCGCTTTGAGATGCCGCTTAGCCCAATACGCTATCTGAAATTGGAGCGACGTAAATTGAACAAATCTGATAGAATTTTGCTGAATTCTTAAATTAACCATAATATAAAATGATCTAATCGGGTATCTGTTTGCCCTACCCTAGAAGCTTAATATTGCATTTTACTCGTCATTTCATGCGCTTGGGCTGCCGCTTAGCCCAATACGCTATCTGAAATAGGAGCGACGTAAGTTGAAAAAATGTGATAGAATTTCGCTGAATTCTTTTATGAACCATAATGTAAAATGATCTAATCGGGTCTCTGTTCTCCCTAGCCTAGAAGTTTAATAGTGCATTTTATTCTCCATTTCATGCGCTTTGAGATGCCGCTTAGCCCAATACGCTATCTGAAATAGGAGCGACGTAAATTGAACAAATGCGATAGAATTTCCCTGAAATCTTATATTAAACAAAATATAAAATGATCTAATCGGGTCTCTGATTGCCGTATCATAGAAGTTTAGTAGTGCATTTTATTCGCCATTCCACGCGCTTTAAGATGCCCCCTAGCCCAGTACGCTACCTGAAATAGGAGCGACGTAAGTTGAACAAATGTGATAGAATTACGCTGAATTCTTATATTAACCGTAATATAAAATGATATAATCGGGTCTCTGTTTGCCCTATCATAGAAGTTTAATAGTGAATTTTACTCGCCATTTCATGTGCTTTAAGGTGCCGCGTAGCCCAATACACTATCTGGAATAGGAGCGACGTAAATTGAACAAATGTGATAGAATTTTGCTGAATTCTTAAATTAACCATAATATTAGATGATGTAATCGGGTCTCTGCTTGCCCTACCCTAGAAGTTTAATAGTGCATTTTACTCGCCATTTCATGCGCTTTGAGATGCCGCTTAGCCCAATACGCTATCTGAAATTGGAGCGACGTAAATTGAACAAATCTGATAGAATTTTGCTGAATTCTTAAATTAACCATAATATAAAATGATCTAATCGGGTATCTGTTTGCCCTACCCTAGAAGCTTAATATTGCATTTTACTCGCCATTTCATGCGCTTTGAGCTGCCGCTTAGCCCAATATGCTATCTGAAATAGGAGCGACTTAAGTTGAAAAAATGTGATAGAATTTCGCTGAATTCTTTTATGAACCATAATGTAAAATGATCTAATCGGGTCTCTGCTCTCCCTAGCCTAGAAGTTTAATAGTGCATTTTATTCTCCATTTCATGCGCCTTGAGATGCCGCTTAGCCCAATACGCTATCTGAAATAGGAGCGACGTAAATTGAACAAATGTGATAGAATTTCCCTGAAATCTTATATTAAACAAAATATAAAATGATCTAATCGGGTCTCTGATTGCCCTATCATAGATGTTTAGTAGTGCATTCTACTCGCCATTCCACGCGCTTTAATATGCCGCCTAGCCCAATACGCTATCTGAAATAGGAGCGACGTAAATTGAGCAAATGTGATAAAATATTGCTGACATCTTAAATTAACCATAATATAAAATGATTTAATCGGGTCTCTGTTTGCCCTACCCTAGAAGTTTAATAGTGCATTTTACTCGCCATTTCATGCGCCTTCAGATGCCGGTTAGCCCAATACGGTATCTGAAATAGGAGCGACGTAAATTGAACAAATGTGATAGAATTTCGCTGAATTCTTAAATTAACCATAATATAAAATGATCTAATCGAGTCTCTGCTTGCCCTACCCTAGAAGTGTAATAGTGCATTTTACTCGTCATTTCATGCGCTTTGAGATGCCGCTTTGCCCAATACGCTATCTGAAATAGGAGCGACCTAAATTGAACGAATGTGATAGAATTTCGCTCAATTCTTAAATTAACCATAATATAAAATGATCTAATCGGGTCTCTGTTTGCCCTACCCTAGAACTTTAATAGTGCATTTTACTCGTCATTTCATGCGCTTTGAGATGCCGCTTAGCCTAATACGCTATCTGAAATAGGAGCGATATAAGTTGAACAAATGTGATAGAATTTCGCTGAACTCTTTTATTAACCATAATGTAAAATGATCTAATCGGATCTCTGTTCGCCCTAGCCTAGAACTTTAATAGTGCATTTTATTCGCCATTTCATACGCTTTGAGGTGCCGCTTTGCCCAATACGCTATCTGAAATAGGAGCGACGTAAATTGAACAAATGTGATAGAATTTCACTGAATTCTTATATTAACCAAAATATAAAATGATCTAATCGGGTCTCTGATTGCCCTTGCATAGAAGTTTAATAGTGCATTTTACTCGCCATTCCGCGCGCTTTAAGATGCCGCATAGCCCAGTTCGCTATCTGAAATATGAGAGACGTAAATTGAACGAATGTGATAGAATTTCGCTGAATTCTTATATTAACCAAAATATAAAATGATCTAATCGGGTCTCTGTTTGCCTTATCCTAGAAGTTTAATAGTGCATTTCACTCGTCATTTCATGCGCTTTGAGATGCCGCTAAGCACAATAAGCTATCTGGAATAGCAGCGACGTAAATTGAACAAATGTGATAGAATTACGCCGAATTCTTATATTAACCGTAATATAAAATGTTCTAATCGGGTCTCTGTTTGCCCTACCCTAGAAGTTTAATAGAGCATTTTATTCGCCATTCCATGCGCTTTGAGATGCCGCTTGGCCCAATTCGCTATCTGAAATAGGAGCGACGTAAATTGAACAAATGTGATAGAATTTCGCTGAATTCTTAAATTAACCATAATATAAAATGATCTAATCGGGTCTCTGTTTGCCTTATCCTAGAAGTTTGATAGTGCATTTTACTCGCCATTTCATGCGCTTTGAGATGCCGCTTAGCCCAATACGCTATCTGAAATAGGAGCGACGTAAATTGAACAAATGTGATAGAATTTTGCTGAATTCTTAAATTAACCACAATATAAAATGATCTAATCGGGTCTCTGTTTGCCCTACCCTAGTAGTTTAATTGTGCATTTTACTCGCCATTTCATGCGCTTTGAAATGCCGCTTAGCCCAATACGCTATCCCAAATAGGAGCGACGTAAATTGAACAAGTGTGATAGAATTTCACTGAATTCTTAATTTAACCATAATATAAAATGATCTAATCGGGTCTCTGTTTGACCTACCCTAGAAGTTTAATAGTGCATTTTACTCGCCATTTCATGTGCTTTGAGATGCTGCATAGCCCAATACGCTATCTGGAATAGGAGCGACGTAAATTGAACAAATGTGATAGAATTTTGCTAAATTCTTAAATTAACCATAATATAAAATGATCTAATCGGGTATCTGTTTGCCCTACCCTAGAAGCTTAATATTGCATTTTACTCGTCATTTCATGCGCTTGGGCTGCCGCTTAGCCCAATACGCTATCTGAAATAGGAGCGACGTAAGTTGAAAAAATGTGATAGAATTTCGCTGAATTCTTTTATGAACCATAATGTAAAATGATCTAATCGGGTCTCTGTTCTCCCTAGCCTAGAAGTTTAATAGTGCATTTTATTCTCCATTTCATGCGCTTTGAGATGCCGCTTAGCCCAATACGCTATCTGAAATAGGAGCGACGTAAATTGAACAAATGCGATAGAATTTCCCTGAAATCTTATATTAAACAAAATATAAAATGATCTAATCGGGTCTCTGATTGCCGTATCATAGAAGTTTAGTAGTGCATTTTATTCGCCATTCCACGCGCTTTAAGATGCCCCCTAGCCCAGTACGCTACCTGAAATAGGAGCGACGTAAGTTGAACAAATGTGATAGAATTACGCTGAATTCTTATATTAACCGTAATATAAAATGATATAATCGGGTCTCTGTTTGCCCTATCATAGAAGTTTAATAGTGAATTTTACTCGCCATTTCATGTGCTTTAAGGTGCCGCGTAGCCCAATACACTATCTGGAATAGGAGCGACGTAAATTGAACAAATGTGATAGAATTTCCCTGGATTCTTATATTAACCTTAATGTAAAATGATGTAATCGGGTCTCTGTTTGCCTTATCCTAGAAGTTTAATACTGCAATTTACTCGCCATTCCATGCTCTTTGAGATGCCGCTTAGCCCAATACGCTATCTGAAATAGGAGCGACGTAAATTGAACAAATGTGATAGAATTTCGCTGAATTCTTAAATTAACCATAATATAAAATGATCTAATCGGGTCTCTGTTCGCCCTACCATAGAAGTCTAATAGTGCATTTCACTCGCCATTCCACGCGCTTTAAGATGCCGCCGAGCCCAGTACGGTATCTGAAATAGGAGCGACGAAAATTGAACAAATGTGATAGAATTTTGCTGAATTCTTAAATTAACCATAATATAAAATGATCTAATCGGGTCTCTGTACGCCCTACCATAGAAATCTAATAGTGCATTTTACTCGCCATTTCATGCGCTTTGAGATGCCGCTTAGCCCAATACGCTATCTGAAATAGGAGCGACGTAAGTTGAACAAATGTGGTAGAATTTCGCTGAATTCTTTTATTAACCATAATGTAAAATGATCTGATCGGGTCTCTGTTCGCCCTAGCCGAGAAGTTTAATAGTGCATTTTATTCGCCATTTCATGCCCTTTGAGTTGCCGCGTAGCCCAATACGCTATCTGAAATAGTAGCGACGTAAATTGAACAAATGTGATAGAATTTCCCTGAATTCTTACATTAACCTTAATGTAAAATGATCTAATCGGGTCTCTGTTCGCCCTACCCTAGAAGTTTAATAGTGCATTTCACTCCACATTTCATGCGCTTTGAGATGCCGCTTAGCTCAATAAGCTATCTGAAATACGAACGACGTAAATTGAACAAAAGTGATAGAATTTTGCTGAATGATTAAATTAACCATAATATAAAATGATCTAATCGGGTCTCTGTTTGCCCTACCCTAGAAGTTTAATAGTGCATTTTACTCGCCATTTCATGCGCTTTGAGATGCCGCTTAGCCCAATACGCTATATGAAACGTGAGCGACGTAAATTGAACAAATGTGATAGAATTTCGCTGAATTCTGATATTAACCAAAATATAAAATGATCTAATCGGGTCTCTGATTGCCCTATCATAGAAGTTTAATAGTGCATTTTACTCGCCATTCCACGCGCTTTAAGCTGACGCCTAGCCCAGTACGCTATCTGAAATAGGAGCGACGTAAATTGGACAAATGTGATAGAATTTTGCTGAATTCTTAAATTAACCATAATATAAAATAGTCTAATCGGGTCACTGCTTGTCCTACCCTAGAAGTTTAATAGTGCATTTTACTCGTCATTTCATGCGCTTTGAGATGCCGCTTTGCCCAATACGCTATCTGAAATAGGAGCGACGTAAATTGAACGAATGTGATAGAATTTCGCTGAATTCTTAAATTAACCATAATATAAAATGATCTAGTCGGGTCTCTGTTTGCCCTACCCTAGAACTTTAATAGTGCATTTTACTCCTCATTTCATGCGCTTTGAGATGCCGCTTAGCCCAATACGCTATCTGAAACAGGAGCGACGTAAATTGAACGAATGTGATAGTATTTCGCTGAATTCTTAAATTAACCATAATATAAAATGATCTAGTCGGGTCTCTGTTTGCCCTACCCTAGAACTTTAATAGTGCATTTTACTCCTTATTTCATGCGCTTTAAGATGCCGCTTAGTCCAGTACGCTATCCGAAATAGGAGCGACGTAAATTGAACAAATGTGATAGAATTACGCTTAATTCTTATATTAACATTAATATAAAATGATCTAATCGTGTCTCTGATTGCCCTATCATAGAAGGCTAATAGTGCATTTTACTCGCCATTCCACGCGCTTTAAGATGCCGCCTCGCCCAGTACGCTATCTGAAATAGGAGCGACGTAAATTGAACAAATGTGATAGAATTTTGCTGAATTCTTAAATTAACCATAATATAAAATGATCTAATCGTGTCTCTGATTGCCCTACCCTAGAAGTTTAATAGTGCATTTTATTCGCCATTCCATGCGCTTTGAGATGCCGCTTGGCCCAATTCGCTATCTGAAATAGGAGCGACGTAAATTGAACAAATGTGATAGGATTTCGCTGAATTCTTATATTAACCAAAATATAAAATGATCTAATCGGGTCTCTGATTGCCCTATCATAGAAGGCTAATAGTGCATTTTACTCGCTATTCCACGCGCTTTAAGATGGCGGCTAGCCCAGTAGGCTATCTGAAATAGGAGTGACGTAAATTGAACAAATGTGATAGAATTTCCCTGAATTCTTACATTAACCTTAATGTAAAATGATCTAATCGGGTCTCTGTTCGCCCTACCCTAGAAGTTTAATAGTGCATTTCACTCCACATTTCATGCGCTTTGAGATGCCGCTTAGCTCAATAAGCTATCTGAAATACGAACGACGTAAATTGAACAAAAGTGATAGAATTTTGCTGAATGATTAAATTAACCATAATATAAAATGATCTAATCGGGTCTCTGTTTGCCCTACCCTAGAAGTTTAATAGTGCATTTTACTCGCCATTTCATGCGCTTTGAGATGCCGCTTAGCCCAATACGCTATCTGAAATAGGAGCGACGAAAGTTGAACAAAGGTGATAGAATTTCGCTGAATTATTTTATTAACCAGAATGTAAAATGATCTAATCTGGTCTCTGTTCGCCCTAGCCTGGAAGTTTAATAGTGGATTTTACACGGCATTCCACGCGCTTTAAGATGCCGCCTAGCCCAGTACGCAATCTGAAATGGGAGCGACCTAAATTGAACGAATGTGATAGAATTTTGCTGAATTCTTAAATTAACCATAATATAAAATGATCTAATCGGGTCTCTGCTTGCGCTACCCTAGAAGTTTAATAGTGCATTTTAGTCGCCATTTCATGCGCTTTGAGATGCCGCATCGCCCAATACGCTATCTGAAATAGGAGCGACGAAAATTAAACAAATGTGATAGAATTTCCCTGAAATCTTATATTAAACAAAATATAAAATGATCTAATCGGGTCTCTGATTGCCCTATCATAGAAGTTTAGTAGTGCATTTTACTCGCCATTCCACGCGCTTTAAGATGCCGCCTAGCCCAGTACGCTATCTAAATTAGGAGCGACGTAAGTTGAACAAATGTGATAGAATTTCGCTCAATTCTTAAATTAACCATAATATAAAATGATCTAATCGGGTCTCTGTTTGCCCTACCCTAGAACTTTAATGGTGCCTTTTACTCGTCATTTCATGCGCTTTGAGTTGCCGCTTAGCCTAATACGCTACCTGAAACAGGAGCGACGTAAGTTGAACAAATGTGATAGAATTTCACTGAATTCTTATATTAACCGTAATATAAAATGATATAATCGGGTCTCTGTTTGCCCTATCATAGAAGTTTAATAGTGCATTTTACTCGCCATTCCATGTGCTTTAAGGTGCCGCATAGCCCAATACGCTATCTGGAATAGGAGCGACGTAAATTGAACAAATGTGATAAAATTTTGCCGACATCTTAAATTTACCATAATATAAAATGATTTAATCGGGTATCTGTTTGCCCTACCCTAGAAGTTTAATAGTGCATTTTACTCGCCATTTCATGCGCCTTCAGATGCCGCTTAGCCCAATACGCTATCTGAAATAGGAGCGACGTAAATTGAACAAATGTGATAGAATTTTGCTGAATTCTTAAATTAACCATAATATAAAATGATCTAATCGGGTGTCTGTTTACCCTACCCTAGAAGCTTAATATTGCATTTTACTCACCATTTCATGCGCTTTGAGCTGCCGCTTAGCCCAATACGCTATCGGAAATAGGAGCGACGTAAGTTGAAAAAATGTGATAGAGTTTCGCTGAATTCTTTTATGAACCATAATGTAAAATGACCTAATCGGGTCTCTGTTCTCCCTAGCCTAGAAGTTTAATAGTGCATTTTATTCTTCATTTCATGCGCTTTGAGATGCCGCTCAGCTCAATACGCTATCTGAAATAGGAGCGACGTAAATTGAACAAATACGATAGAATTTCCCTGAAATCTTATATTAAACAAAATATAAAATGATCTAATCGGGTCTCTGATTGAACTATCATAGAAGTTTAGCAGTGCATTTTACTCGCCATTCCACGCGCTTCAAGATGCCGCCTAGCCCAGTACGCTACCTGAAACAGGAGCGACGTAAGTTGAACAAATGTGATAGAATTACGCTGAATTCTTATATTAACCGTAATATAAAATGATATAATCGGGTCTCTGTTTGCCCTATCATAGAAGTTTAACAGTGCATTTTACTCGCCATTCCATGTGCTTTAAGGTGCCGCATAGCCCAATACGCTATCTGGAATAGGAGCGACGTAAATTGAACAAATGTGATAGAATTTCCCTGAATTCTTATATTAACCTTCATGTAAAATGATCTAATCGGGTCTCTGTACGCCCTACCATAGAAATCTAATAGTGCATTTTACTCGCCATTTCATGCGCTTTGAGATGCCGCTTAGCCCAATACGCTAACTGAAATAGGAGCGACGTAAGTTGAACAAATGTGATAGAATTTCGCTGAATTCTTTTATTAACCATAATGTAAAATGATCTGATCGGGTCTCTGTTCGCCCTAGCCTAGAAGTTTAAGAGTGCATTTTATTCGACATTTCATGCGCTTTGAGATGCCGCTTAGCCGAATACGCTATCTGAAATAGGAGCGACGTAAATTGAACAAATGTGATAGAATTTCCCTGAAATCTTATATTAAACAAAATATAAAATGATCTAATCGGGTCACTGATTGCCCTATCATAGAAGTTTAATAGTGCATTATACTTGCCATTCCACGCGCTTTAAGTTGCCGCCTATCCCAGTACGCTATCTGAAATAGGAGCGACGTAAATTGAACAAATGTGATAGAATTTTGCTGAATTCTTAAATTAAGCATAACATAAAATGATCTAATCGGGTGTCTGTTTACCCTACCCTAGAAGCTTAATATTGCATTTTACTCACCATTTCATGCGCTTTGAGCTGCCGCTTAGCCCAATACGCTATCGGAAATAGGAGCGACGTAAGTTGAAAAAATGTGATAGAGTTTCGCTGAATTCTTTTATGAACCATAATGTAAAATGATCTAATCGGGTCTCTGTTCTCCCAAGCCTAGAAGTTTAATAGTGCATTTTATTCTTCATTTCATGCGCTTTGAGATGCCGCTCAGCTCAATACGCTATCTGAAATAGGAGCGACGTAAATTGAACAAATACGATAGAATAACCCTGAAATCTTATATTAAACAAAATATAAAATGATCTAATCGAGTCTCTGATTGAACTATCATAGAAGTTTAGTAGTGCATTTTACTCGCCATTCCACGCGCTTTAAGATGCCGCCTAGCCCAGTACGCTACCTGAAACAGGAGCGACGTAAGTTGAACAAATGTGATAGAATTACGCTGAATTCTTATATTAACCGTCATATAAAATGATATAATCGGGTCTCTGTTTGCCCTATCATAGAAGTTTAATAGTGCATTTTACTCGCCATTCCATGTGCTTTAAGGTGCCGCATAGCCCAATACGCTATCTGGAATAGGAGCGACGTAAATTGAACAAATGTGATAGAATTTCCCTGAATTCTTATATTAACCTTAATGTAAAATGATCTAATCGGGTCTCTGTACGCCCTACCATAGAAATCTAATAGTGCATTTTACTCGCCATTTCATGCGCTTTGAGATGCCGCTTAGCCCAATACGCTAACTGAAATAGGAGCGACGTAAGTTGAACAAATGTGATAGAATTTCGCTGAATTCTTTTATTAACCATAATGTAAAATGATCTGATCGGGTCTCTGTTCGCCCTAGCCTAGAAGTTTAAGAGTGCATTTTATTCGACATTTCATGCCCTTTGAGATGCCGCTTAGCCGAATACGCTATCTGAAATAGGAGCGACGTAAATTGAACAAATGTGATAGAATTTCCCTGAAATCTTATATTAAACAAAATATAAAATGATCTAATCGGGTCACTGATTGCCCTATCATAGAAGTTTAATAGTGCATTATACTCGCCATTCCACGCGCTTTAAGTTGCCGCCTAGCCCAGTACGCTATCTGAAATAGGAGCGACGTAAATTGAACAAATGTGATAGAATTTTGCTGAATTCTTAAATTAAGCATAACATAAAATGATCTAATCGGGTCTCTGTTTGCCCAACCCTAGACGTTTAATAGGGCATTTTCCTCGCCATTTCATGCGCTTTGAGCTGCCGCTTAGCCCAATACGCTATCGGAAATAGGAGCGACGTAAGTTGAAAAAATGTGATAGAGTTTCGCTGAATTCTTTTATGAACCATAATGTAAAATGATCTAATCGGGTCTCTGTTCTCCCAAGCCTAGAAGTTTAATAGTGCATTTTATTCTTCATTTCATGCGCTTTGAGATGCCGCTCAGCTCAATACGCTATCTGAAATAGGAGCGACGTAAATTGAACAAATACGATAGAATTTCCCTGAAATCTTATATTAAACAAAATATAAAATGATCTACTCGGGTCTCTGATTGAACTATCATAGAAGTTTAGTAGTGCATTTTACTCGCCATTCCACGCGCTTTAAGATGCCGCCTAGCCCAGTACGCTACCTGAAACAGGAGCGACGTAAGTTGAACAAATGTGATAGAATTACGCTGAATTCTTATATTAACCGTCATATAAAATGATATAATCGGGTCTCTGTTTGCCCTATCATAGAAGTTTTATAGTGCATTTTACTCGCCATTCCATGTGCTTTAAGGTGCCGCATAGCCCAATACGCTATCTGGAATAGGAGCGACGTAAATTGAACAAATGTGATAGAATTTCCCTCAATTCTTATATTAACCTTAATGTAAAATGATCTAATCGGGTCTCTGTACGCCCTACCATAGAAATCTAATAGTGCATTTTACTCGCCATTTCATGCGCTTTGAGATGCCGCTTAGCCCAATACGCTAACTGAAATAGGAGCGACGTAAGTTGAACAAATGTGATAGAATTTCGCTGAATTCTTTTATTAACCATAATGTAAAATGATCTGATCGGGTCTCTGTTCGCCCTAGCCTAGAAGTTTAAGAGTGCATTTTATTCGACATTTCATGCGCTTTGAGATGCCGCTTAGCCGAATACGCTATCTGAAATAGGAGCGACGTAAATTGAACAAATGTGATAGAATTTCCCTGAAATCTTATATTAAACAAAATATAAAATGATCTAATCGGGTCACTGATTGCCCTATCATAGAAGTTTAATAGTGCATTATACTCGCCATTCCACGCGCTTTAAGTTGCCGCCTAGCCCAGTACGCTATCTGAAATAGGAGCGACGTAAATTGAACAAATGTGATAGAATTCTGCTGAATTCTTAAATTAAGCATAACATAAAATGATCTAATCGGGTCTCTGTTTGCCCAACCCTAGACGTTTAATAGTGCATTTTCCTCGCCACTTCATGCGCTTTGAGATGCCGCTTAGCCCAATACGCTATCTGAAATACGAGCGACGTAAATTGAACAAATGTGATAGAATTTCGCTGAAATCTTATATTAACCAAAATATAAAATGATCTAATCGGGTCTCTGTTTGCCCTACCCTAGAAGTTTAATAGTGCATTTCACTCGTCATTTCATGCGCTTTGAGATGCCGCTAAGCACAATAAGCTATCTGGAATAGCAGCGACGTAAATTGAACAAATGTGATAGAATTACGCCGCATTCTTATATTTACCGTGGTATAAAATGATCTAATCGGGTCTCTGTTTGCCTTATCCTAGAAGTTTAATAGGGCATTTTACTCGCCATTTCATGCGCTTTGAAATGCCGCTTAGCCCAATACGCTATCTGAAATAGGAGCGACGTAAATTGAACAAGTGTGATAGAATTTCGCTGAATTCATTTATTAACCATAATGTAAAATGATCTGATCGGGTCTCTGTTCGCCCTAGCCTAAAAGTTTAAGAGTGCATTTCATTCGCCATTTCATGCGCTTTGAGATGTCGCTTAGCCGAATACGCTATCTGAATTAGGAGCGACGTAAATTGAACAAATGTGATAGAAATTCCCTGAAATCTGATATTATACAAAATATAAAATGATCTAATCGGGTCTCTGATTGCCCTATCATAGAAGTTTAGTAGTGCACTTTACTCGCCATTCCATGCGCTTTAAGATGCCTCCTAGCCCAGTACGCTATCTGAAATAGGAGCGACGTAAATTGAACAAGTGTGATAGAATTTTGCTGAATTCTTAAATTAACCATAATATAAAATGATCTAATCGGGTCTCTGTTCGCCCTACCGTAGAAGTCTAATGGTGCATTTCACTCGCCATTCCACGCGCTTTAAGATGCCGCCGAGCCCAATACGCTGTCTGAAATAGGAGCGACGTAAATTGAACAAATGTGATAGAATTTTGCTGAATTCTTAAATTAACCGTAATATAAAATCATCTAATCGGGTCTCTGTCTGCCCTAGCCTAGAAGTTTAAGAGTGCATTTTATTCGCCATTTCATGCGCTTTGAGATGCCGCTTAGCCGAATACGCTATCTGAATTAGGAGGGACGTAAATTGAACAAATGTGATACAAATTCCCTGAAATCTGATATTAAACAAAATATAAAATGATCTAATCGGGTCTCTGATTGCCCTATCATAGAAGTTTAGTAGTGCACTTTACTCGCCATTCCACGCGCTTTAAGATGCCGCCTAGCCCAGTACGCTATCTGAAATAGGAGCGACGTAAATTGAACAGATGTGATAAAATTTAGCTGACATCTTAAATTAACCATAATATAAAATGATCTAATCGGGTCTCTGTTTGCCCAACCCGAGAAGTTTAATAGTGCATTTTACTCGCCAGTTCATGCGCCTTCAGATGCCTCTTAGCCCAATACGCTATCTGAAATAGGAGCGACGTAAATTGAACGAATGTGATAGAATTTTGCTGAATTCTTAAATTAACCATAATATAAAATGATCTAATCGGGTCTCTGCTTGCGCTACCCTAGAAGTTTAATAGTGCATTTTACTCGCCATTCCACGCGCTTTAAGTTGCCGCCTAGCCCAGTACGCTATCTGAAATAGGAGCGACGTAAATTGAACAAATGTGATAGAATTTTGCTGAATTCTTAAATTAACCATAATATGAGATGATGTAATCGGGTCTATGCTTGCCCTACCCTAGAAGTTTAATAGTGCATTTTACTCGCCATTTCATGCGCTTTGAGATGCCGCTTAGCCCAATACGCTATCTGAAATTGGAGCGACGTAAATTGAACAAATGTGATAGAATTTTGCTGAATTCTTAAATTAACCATAATATAAAATGATCTAATCGGGTCTCTGTTTGACCTACCCTAGAAGTTTAATAGGGCATTTTACTCGCCATTTCATGTGCTTTGAGATGCCGCATAGCCTAATACGCTATCTGGAATAGGAGCGGCGTAAATTGATCAAATGTGATAGAATTTCCCTGAATTCTTTTATTAACCTTAATGTAAAATGATCTAATCGGGTCTCTGTTCGCCCTACCATAGAAGTCTGATAGTGCATTTCACTCGCCATTTCATGCGCTTTGAGATGCCGCTTAGCCCAATACGCTATCTGAAATAGGAGCGACGTAAGTTGAGAAAATGTGATAGAGTTTCGCTGAATTCTTAAATTAACCATAATATAAAATGATCTAATCGGGTCTCTGTTTGCCCTACCCTAGAAGTTTAATAGTGCATTTTACTCGCCATTTCATGCGCTTTGAGATGCGGCTTAGCCCAATACGCTATCTGAAATAGGAGCGACGAAAGTTGAACAAAGGTGATAGAATTTCGCTGAATTATTTTATTAACCAGAATGTAAAATGATCTAATCTGGTCTCTGTTCGCCCTAGCCTGGAAGTTTAATAGTGGATTTTACTCGGCATTCCACGCGCTTTAAGATGCCGCCTAGCCCAGTACGCAATCTGAAATGGGAGCGACCTAAATTGAACGAATGTGATAGAATTTTGCTGAATTCTTAAATTAACCATAATATAAAATGATCTAATCGGGTCTCTGCTTGCGCTACCCTAGAAGTTTAATAGTGCATTTTAGTCGCCATTTCATGCGCTTTGAGTTGCCGCATCGCCCAATACGCTATCTGAAATAGGAGCGACGAAAATTAAACAAATGTGATAGAATTTCCCTGAAATCTTATATTAAACAAAATATAAAATGATCTAATCGGGTCTCTGATTGCCCTATCATAGAAGATTAGTAGTGCATTTTGCTCGCCATTCCACGCGCTTTAAGATGCCGCTTAGCCCAATACGCTATCTGAAATAGGAGCGACGAAAGTTGAACAAAGGTGATAGAATTTCGCTGAATTATTTTATTAACCAGAATGTAAAATGATCTAATCCGGTCTCTGTTCGCCCTAGCCTGGAAGTTTAATAGTGCATTTCACTCGCCATTCCACGCGCCTTAAGATGCCGCCGAGCCCAATACGCTATCTGAAATAGGAGCGACGTAAATTGAACAAATGTGATAGAATGTTGCTGAATTCTTAAATTAACCGTAATATAAAATGATCTGATCGGGTCTCTGTTCGCCCTAGCCTAGAAGTTTAAGAGTGCATTTTATTCGACATTTCATGCGCTTTGAGATGCCGCTTAGCCGAATACGCTATCTGAAATAGGAGCGACGTAAATTGAACAAATGTGATAGAATTTCCCTGAAATCTTATATTAAACAAAATATAAAATGATCTAATCGGGTCACTGATTGCCCTATCATAGAAGTCTAA
The DNA here is from genome assembly GCA_916610135.2 of Macropis europaea. Classification (NCBI taxonomy): domain Eukaryota; kingdom Metazoa; phylum Arthropoda; class Insecta; order Hymenoptera; family Melittidae; genus Macropis; species Macropis europaea. The sequence continues at coordinate 45,863 of CAKAJE020001321.1, forward strand.
TAGTGCATTTCACTCGCCATTCCACGCGCTTTAAGTTGCCGCCTAGCCCAGTACGCTATCTGAAATAGGAGCGACGTAAATTGAACAGATGTGATAAAATTTAGCTGACATCTTAAATTAACCATAATATAAAATGATCTAATCGGGTCTCTGTTTGCCCTACCCTAGAAGTTTAATAGTGCATTTTACTCGCCATTTCATGCGCTTTGAGATGCCGCTTAGCCGAATACGCCATCTGAATTAGGAGCGACGTAAATTAAACAAATGTGATAGAAATTCCCTGAAATCTGATATTATACAAAATATAACATGATCTAATCGGGTCTCTGATTGCCCTATCATAGAAGTTTAGTAGTGCATTTTACTCGCCATTCCATGCGCTTTAAGATGCCGCCTAGCCCAGTACGCTATCTGAAATAGGAGCGACGTAAATTGAACAAGTGTGATAGAATTTTGCTGAATTCTTAAATTAACCATAATATAAAATGATCTAATCGGGTCTCTGTTCGCCCTACCATAGAAGTCTAATAGTGCATTTCACTCGCCATTCCACGCGCTTTAAGATGCCGCCGAGCCCGATACGCTATCTGAAATAGGAGCGACGTAAATTGAACAAGTGTGATAGAATGTTGCTGAATTCATAAATTAACCGTAATATAAAATGATCTAATCGGGTCTCTGTTTGCCCTAGCCTAGAAGCTTAAGAGTGCATTTTATTCGCCATTTCATGCGCTTTGAGATGCCGCTTAGCCGAATACGCTATCTGAATTAGGAGCGACGTAAATTGAACAAATGTGATACAAATTCCCTGAAAACTGATATTAAACAAAATATAAAATGATCTAATCGGGTCTCTGATAGCCCTATCATAGAAGTTTAGTAGTGCACTTTACTCGCCATTCCACGCGCTTTAAGATGCCGCCTAGCCCAGTACGCTATCTGAAATAGGAGCGACGTAAATTGAACAGATGTGATAAAATTTAGCTGACATCTTAAATTAACCATAATATAAAATGATCTAATCGGGTCTCTGTTTGCCCAACCCTAGAAGTTTAATAGTGCATTTTACTCGCCATTTCATGCGCCTTCAGATGCCTCTTAGCCCAATACGCTATCTGAAATAGGAGAGACATAAATTGAACAAATGTGATAGAATTTCCCTGAAATCTTATATTAAACAAAATATAAAATGATCTAATCGGGTCACTGATTGCCCTATCATAGAAGTTTAATAGTGCATTTTAGTCGCCATTCCACGCGCTTTAAGATGCCGCCTAGCCCAGTACGCAATCTGAAATGGGAGCGACCTAAATTGAACGAATGTGATAGAATTTTGCTGAATTCTTAAATTAACCATAATATAAAATGATCTAATCGGGTCTCTGCTTGCGCTACCCTAGAAGTTTTTTAGTGCATTTTAGTCGCCATTTCTTGCGCTTTGAGATGCCGCATCGCCCAATACGCTATCTGAAATAGGAGCGACGAAAATTAAACAAATGTGATAGAATTTCCCTGAAATCTTATATTAAACAAAATATAAAATGATCTAATCGGGTCTCTGATTGCCCTATCATAGAAGATTAGTAGTGCATTTTGCTCGCCACTCCACGCGCTTTAAGATGCCGCCTAGCCCAGTACGCTACCTGAAATAGGAGCGACGTAAGTTGAACAAATGTGATAGAATTACGCTGAATTCTTATATTAACCGTAATATAAAATGATCTAATCGGGTCTCTGTTTGCCCTACCCTAGAAGTTTAATAGTGCACTTCACTCGCCATTTCATGCGCCTTCAGATGCCGCTTAGCCCAATACGCTATCTGAAATAGGGGCGACGTAAATTGAACAAATGTGATCGAATTTCGCTGAATTCTTAAATTAACCATAATATAAAATGATCTAATCGGGTCTCCGTTTGCCCTACCCTAGAAGTTTAATAGTGCATTTCACTCGTCATTTCATGCGCTTTGTGATGCCGCTAAGCACAATAAGCTATCTGGAATAGCAGCGACGTAAATTGAACAAATGTGATAGAATTACGCCGCATTCTTAAATTTACCGTGATATAAAATGATCTAATCGGGTCTCTGTTTGCCTTATCCTAGAAGTTTAATAGGGCATTTTACTCGCCATTTCATGCGCTTTGAAATACCGCTTAGCCCAATACGCTATCTGAAATAGGAGCGACGTAAATTGAACAAATGTGATAGAATTTTGCTGAATTCTTAAATTAACCATAATATGAGATGATGTAATCGGGTCTCTGCTTGCCCTACCCTAGAAGTTTAATAGTGCATTTTACTCGCCATTTCAGGCGCTTTGAGCTGCCGCTTAGCCCAATACGCTATCTGAAATAGGAGCGACGTAAGTTGAAAAAATGTGATAGAATTTCGCTGAATTCTTTTATTAAACATAATGTAAAATGATCTGATCGGGTCTCTGTTCGCCCTAGCCTAAAAGTTTAAGAGTGCATTTGATTTGCCATTTCATGCGCTTTGAGATGCCGCTTAGCCGAATACGCTATCTGAATTAGGAGCGACGTAAATTGAACAAATGTGATAGAAATTCCCTGAAATCTGATATTATACAAAATATAAAATGATCTAATCGGGTCTCTGATTGCCCTATCATAGAAGTTTAGCAGTGCACTTTACTCGTCATTCCACACGCTTTAAGATGCCGCCTAGACCAGTACGCTATCTGAAATAGGAGCGACGTAAATTGAACAGATGTGATAAAATTTAGCTGACATCTTAAATTAACCATAATATAAAATGATCTAATCGGGTCTCTGTTTGCCCAAGCCTAGAAGTTTAATAGTGCATTTTACTAGCCATTTCATGCGCCTTCAGATGCCTCTTAGCCCAATACGCTATCTGAAATAGGAGCGACGTAAATTGAACAAATGTGATAGAATTTCCCTGAAATCTTATATTAAACAAAATATAAAATGATCTAATCGGGTCACTGATTGCCCTATCATAGAAGTTTAATAGTGCATTTTACTCGCCATTCCACGCGCTTTAAGTTGCCGCCTAGCCCAGTACGCTATCTGAAATAGGAGCGACGAAAATTAAACAAATGTGATAGAATTTTGCTAAATTCTTAAATTTACCATAACATAAAATGATCTAATCGGTTCTCTGTTTGCCCTACCCTAGACGTTTAATAGTGCATTTTCCTCGCCATTTCATGCGCTTTGAGGTGCCGCTTAGCCCAATACGCTATCTGAAATACGAGCGACGTAAATTGAACAAATGTGATAGAATTTCGCCGAATTCTTATATTAACCAAATATAAAATGATCTAATCGGGTCTCTGATTGCCCTATCATAGAAGATTAATAGTGAATTTTACTCGCCACTCCACGCGGTTTAGGATGCCGCCTAGCCCAGTACGCTGTCTGGAATAGGAGCGACGTAAATTGAACAAGTGTGATAGAATTTCACTGAATTCTTAAATTAACCATAATATAAAATGATCTAATCGGGTGTCTGTTTGCCATACCCTCGAAGCTTCATATTGCATTTTACTCGCCATTTCATGAGCTTTGAGCTGCCGCTTAGCCCAATACGCTACCTGAAATAGGAGCGACGTAAGTTGAAAAAATGTGATAGAATTTCGCTGAATTCTTTTATTAACCATAATGTAAAATGATCGGATCGGGTCTCTGTTCGCCCTAGCCTAAAAGTTTAAGAGTGCATTTCATTCGCCATTTCATGCGCTTTGAGATGCCGCTTAGCCGAATACGCTATCTGAATTAGGAGCGACATAAATTGAACAAATGTGATAGAATTTCGCTGAATTCATAAATTAACCATAATAACAAATGATCTAATCGGGTCTCTGTTTGCCCTACCCTAGAAGTTTAACAGTGCATTTTACTCGCGATTTCATACGCTTTGAGATGCCGTATAGCCCAATACGCTATCTGAAATAGGAGCGACGTAAATTGAACAAATGTGATAGAATTTCTGTGAATACTTATATTAACCTTAATGTAAAATGATCTAATCGGCTCTCTGTTCGCCCTACCATAGATGTCTAATAGTGCATTTCACTCGCCATTTCATGCGCTTTGAGATGCCGCTTAGCCCAATACGCTATCTGAAATAGGAGCGACGTAAATTGAACAAATGTGATAGAATTTTGCTGAATTCTTAAATTAACCATAATATTAGATGATGTAATCGGGTCTCTGCTTGCCCTACCCTAGAAGTTTAATAGTGCATTTTACTCGCCATTTCATGCGCTTTGGGATGCCGCTTAGCCCAATACGCTATCTGAAATTGGAGTGACGTAAATTGAACAAATCTGATAGAATTTTGCTGAATTCTTAAATTAACCATAATATAAAATGATCTAATCGGGTATCTGTTTGCCCTACCCTAGAAGCTTAATATTGCATTTTACTCGCCATTTCATGCGCTTTGAGCTGCCGCTTTGCCCAATACGCTATCTGAAATAGGAGCGACGTAAATTGAACAAATGTGATAGAATTTCACTGAATTCTTATATTAACCAAAATATAAATTGATCTAATCGGGTCTCTGATTGCCCTTGCATAGAAGTTTAATAGTGCATTTTACTCGCCATTCCGCGCGCTTTAAGATGCCGCATAGCCCAGTTCGCTATCTGAAATATGAGAGACGTAAATTGAACAAATGTGATAGAATTTCGCTGAATTCTTATATTAACCAAAATATAAAATGATCTAATCGGGTCTCTGTTTGCCTTATCCTAGAGGTTTAATAGTGCATTTCACTCGTCATTTCATGCGCTTTGAGATGCCGCTAAGCACAATAAGCTATCTGGAATAGCAGCGACGTAAATTGAACAAATGTGATAGTATTACGCCGAATTCTTATATTAACCGTAATATAAAATGTTCTAATCGGGTCTCTGTTTGCCCTACCCTAGAAGTTTAATAGTGCATTTTATTCGCCATTCCATGCGCTTTGAGATGCCGCTTGGCCCAATTCGCTATCTGAAATAGGAGCGACGTAAATTGAACAAATGTGATAGAATTTCGCTGAATTCTTAAATTAACCATAATATAAAATGATCTAATCGGGACTCTGCTTGCCTTATCCTAGAAGTTTGATAGTGCATTTTACTCGCCATTTCATGCGCTTTGAAATGCCGCTTAGCCCAATACGCTATCTCAAATTGGAGCGACGTAAATTGAACAAGTGTGATAGAATTTCACTGAATTCTTAATTTAACCATAATATAAAATGATCTAATCGGGTCTCTGTTTGACCTACCCTAGAAGTTTAATAGTGCATTTTACTCGCCATTTCATGTGCTTTGAGATGCCGCTTAGCCCAATACGCTATCTGAAATAGGAGCGACGTAAATTGAACAAATGCGATAGAATTTCCCTGAAATCTTATATTAAACAAAATATAAAATGATCTAATCGGGTCTCTGATTGCCGTATCATAGAAGTTTAGTAGTGCATTTTATTCGCCATTCCACGCGCTTTAAGATGCCCCCTAGCCCAGTACGCTACCTGAAATAGGAGCGACGTAAGTTGAACAAATGTGATAGAATTACGCTGAATTCTTATATTAACCGTAATATAAAATGATATAATCGGGTCTCTGTTTGCCCTAGCCTAAAAGTTTAATCGTGCATTTTAGTCGCCATTTCATGCGCTTTGAGATGCCGCTTCGCCCAATACGCTATCTGAAATAGGAGCGACGAAAATTAAACAAATGTGATAGAATTTCCCTGAAATCTTATATTAAACAAAATATAAAATGATCTAATCGGGTCTCTGATTGCCCTATCATAGAAGATTAGTAGTGCATTTTGCTCGCCATTCCACGCGCTTTAAGATGCCGCCTAGCCCAATACGCTATCTGGAATAGGAGCGACGTAAATTGATCAAATGTGATAGAATTTCCCTGAATTCTTATATTAACCTTAATGTAAAATGATCTAATCGGGTCTCTGTTCGCCCTACCATAGAAGTCTAATAGTGCATTTCACTCGCCATTTCATGCGCTTCGAGATGCCGCTTAGCCCGATACGCTATCTGAAATAGGAGCGACGTAAATTGAACAAGTGTGATAGAATTTCGCTGAATTCTTTTATTAACCATAATGTAAAATGATCTGATCGGGTCTCTGTTCGCCCTAGCCTAAAAGTTTAAGAGTGCATTTGATTCGCCATTTCATGCGCTTTGAGATGCCGCTTAGCCGAATACGCTATCTGAATTAGGAGCGACGTAAATTGAACAAATGTGATAGAAATTCCCTGAAATCTGATATTATACAAAATATAAAATGATCTAATCGGGTCTCTGATTGCCCTACCATAGAAGTTTAGTAGTGCATTTTACTCGCCATTCCATGCGCTTTAAGATGCCGCCTAGCCCAGTACGCTATTTGAAATAGGAGCGACGTAAATTGAACAAGTGTGATAGAATTTTGCTGAATTCTTAAATTAACCATAATATAAAATGATCTAATCGGGTCTCTGTTCGCCCTACCATAGAAGTCTAATAGTGCATTTCACTCGCCATTCCACGCGCTTTAAGATGCCGCCGAGCCCAATACGCTGTCTGAAATAGGAGCGACGTAAATTGAACAAGTGTGATAGAATTTCACTGAATTCTTAAATTAACCATAATATAAAATGATCTAATCGGGTCTCTGTTTGCCCTAGCCTAGAAGTTTAAGAGTGCATTTCACTCGCCATTTCATGCGCTTCGAGATGCCGCTTAGCCCAATACGCTATCTGAAATAGGAGCGACGTAAATTGAACAAATGTGATAGAATTTTGCTGAATTCTTAAATTAACCATAATATGAGATGATGTAATCGGGTCTCTGCTTGCCCTACCCTAGAAGTTTAATAGTGCATTTTACTCGCCATTTCATGCGCTTTGAGCTGCCGCTTAGCCCAATACGCTATCTGAAATAGGAGCGACGTAAGTTGAAAAAATGTGATAGAATTTCGCTGAATTCTTTTATTAACCATAATGTAAAATGATCTGATCGGGTCTCTGTTCGCCCTAGCCTAAAAGTTTAAGAGTGCATTTGATTCGCCATTTCATGCGCTTTGAGATGCCGCTTAGCCGAATACGCTATCTGAATTAGGAGCGACGTAAATTGAACAAATGTGATAGAAATTCCCTGAAATCTGATATTATACAAAATATAAAATGATCTAATCGGGTCTCTGATTGCCCTATCATAGAAGTTTAGCAGTGCACTTTACTCGTCATTCCACGCGCTTTAAGATGCCGCCTAGACCAGTACGCTATCTGAAATAGGAGCGACGTAAATTGAACAGATGTGATAAAATTTAGCTGACATCTTAAATTAACCATAATATAAAATGATCTAATCGGGTCTCTGTTTGCCCAAGCCTAGAAGTTTAATAGTGCATTTTACTAGCCATTTCATGCGCCTTCAGATGCCTCTTAGCCCAATACGCTATCTGAAATAGGAGCGACGTAAATTGAACAAATGTGATAGAATTTCCCTGAAATCTTATATTAAACAAAATATAAAATGATCTAATCGGGTCACTGATTGCCCTATCATAGAAGTTTAATAGTGCATTTTACTCGCCATTCCACGCGCTTTAAGTTGCCGCCTAGCCCAGTACGCTATCTGAAATAGGAGCGACGTAAATTAAACAAATGTGATAGAATTTTGCTAAATTCTTAAATTAACCATAACATAAAATGATCTAATCGGTTCTCTGTTTGCCCTACCCTAGACGTTTAATAGTGCATTTTCCTCGCCATTTCATGCGCTTTGAGGTGCCGCTTAGCCCAATACGCTATCTGAAATACGAGCGACGTAAATTGAACAAATGTGATAGAATTTCGCCGAATTCTTATATTAACCAAAATATAAAATGATCTAATCGGGTCTCTGATTGCCCTATCATAGAAGATTAATAGTGAATTTTACTCGCCACTCCACGCGGTTTAGGATGCCGCCTAGCCCAGTACGCTATCCGAAATAGGAGCGACGTAAATTGAACAAATGTGATAGAATTTTGCTGAATTCTTAAATTAACCATAATATAAAATGATCTAATCGGGTCTCTGTTTGCGCTACCCTAGAAGTTTAATAGTGCATTTTACTCGCCATTTCATGCGCTTTGAGATGCCGCTTAGCCCAATACGCTATCTGAAATAGGAGCGACGAAAGTTGAACAAAGGTGATAGAATTTCGCTGAATTATTTTATTAACCAGAATGTAAAATGATCTAATCTGGTCTCTGTTCGCCCTAGCCTGGAAGTTTAATAGTGGATTTTACTCGGCATTCCACGCGCTTTAAGATGCCGCCTAGCCCAGTACGCAATCTGAAATGGGAGCGACCTAAATTGAACGAATGTGATAGAATTTTGCTGAATTCTTAAATTAACCATAATATAAAATGATCTAATCGGGTCTCTGCTTGCGCTACCCTAGAAGTTTAATAGTGCATTTTAGTCGCCATTTCTTGCGCTTTCAGATGCCGGATCGCCCAATACGCTATCTGAAATAGGAGCGACGCAAATTGAACAAATGTGATAGAATTACGCTGAATTCTTATATTAACCGTAATATAAAATGATCTAATCGGGTCTCTGTTTGCCCTACCCTAGAAGTTTAATAGTGCACTTCACTCGCCATTTCATGCGCCTTCAGATGCCGCTTAGCCCAATACGCTATCTGAAATAGGGGCGACGTAAATTGAACAAATGTGATAGAATTTCGCTGAATTCTTAAATTAACCATAATATAAAATGATCTAATCGGGTCTCCGTTTGCCCTACCCTAGAAGTTTAATAGTGCATTTCACTCGTCATTTCATGCGCTTTGTGATGCCGCTAAGCACAATAAGCTATCTGGAATAGCAGCGACGTAAATTGAACAAATGTGATAGAATTTTGCTGAATTCTTAAATTAACCATAATATAAAATGATCTAATCGGGTGTCTGTTTGCCATACCCTCGAAGCTTCATATTGCATTTTACTCGCCATTTCATGAGCTTTGAGCTGCCGCTTAGCCCAATACGCTACCTGAAATAGGAGCGACGTAAGTTGAAAAAATGTGATAGAATTTCGCTGAATTCTTTTATTAACCATAATGTAAAATGATCGGATCGGGTCTCTGTTCGCCCTAGCCTAAAAGTTTAAGAGTGCATTTCATTCGCCATTTCATGCGCTTTGAGATGCCGCTTAGCCGAATACGCTATCTGAATTAGGAGCGACATAAATTGAACAAATGTGATAGAATTTCGCTGAATTCATAAATTAACCATAATAACAAATGATCTAATCGGGTCTCTGTTTGCCCTACCCTAGAAGTTTAACAGTGCATTTTACTCGCGATTTCATACGCTTTGAGATGCCGCATAGCCCAATACGCTATCTGAAATAGGAGCGACGTAAATTGAACAAATGTGATAGAATTTCTGTGAATACTTATATTAACCTTAATGTAAAATGATCTAATCGGCTCTCTGTTCGCCCTACCATAGATGTCTAATAGTGCATTTCACTCGCCATTTCATGCGCTTTGAGATGCCGCTTAGCCCAATACGCTATCTGAAATAGGAGCGACGTAAATTGAACAAATGTGATAGAATTTTGCTGAATTCTTAAATTAACCATAATATTAGATGATGTAATCGGGTCTCTGCTTGCCCTACCCTAGAAGTTTAATAGTGCATTTTACTCGCCATTTCATGCGCTTTGGGATGCCGCTTAGCCCAATACGCTATCTGAAATTGGAGTGACGTAAATTGAACAAATCTGATAGAATTTTGCTGAATTCTTAAATTAACCATAATATAAAATGATCTAATCGGGTATCTGTTTGCCCTACCCTAGAAGCTTAATATTGCATTTTACTCGCCATTTCATGCGCTTTGAGCTGCCGCTTTGCCCAATACGCTATCTGAAATAGGAGCGACGTAAATTGAACAAATGTGATAGAATTTCACTGAATTCTTATATTAACCAAAATATAAAATGATCTAATCGGGTCTCTGATTGCCCTTGCATAGAAGTTTAATAGTGCATTTTACTCGCCATTCCGCGCGCTTTAAGATGCCGCATAGCCCAGTTCGCTATCTGAAATATGAGAGACGTAAATTGAACAAATGTGATAGAATTTCGCTGAATTCTTATATTAACCAAAATATAAAATGATCTAATCGGGTCTCTGTTTGCCTTATCCTAGAAGTTTAATAGTGCATTTCACTCGTCATTTCATGCGCTTTGAGATGCCGCTAAGCACAATAAGCTATCTGGAATAGCAGCGACGTAAATTGAACAAATGTGATAGTATTACGCCGAATTCTTATATTAACCGTAATATAAAATGTTCTAATCGGGTCTCTGTTTGCCCTACCCTAGAAGTTTAATAGTGCATTTTATTCGCCATTCCATGCGCTTTGAGATGCCGCTTGGCCCAATTCGCTATCTGAAATAGGAGCGACGTAAATTGAACAAATGTGATAGAATTTCGCTGAATTCTTAAATTAACCATAATATAAAATGATCTAATCGGGACTCTGCTTGCCTTATCCTAGAAGTTTGATAGTGCATTTTACTCGCCATTTCATGCGCTTTGAAATGCCGCTTAGCCCAATACGCTATCTCAAATAGGAGCGACGTAAATTGAACAAGTGTGATAGAATTTCACTGAATTCTTAATTTAACCATAATATAAAATGATCTAATCGGGTCTCTGTTTGACCTACCCTAGAAGTTTAATAGTGCATTTTACTCGCCATTTCATGTGCTTTGAGATGCTGCATAGCGCAATACGCTATCTGGAATAGGAGCGACGTAAATTGAACAAATGTGATAGAATTTTGCGGAATTCTTAAATTAACCATAATATAAAATGATCTAATCGGGTATGTGTTTGCCCTACCCTAGAAGCTTAATATTGCATTTTACTCACCATTTCATGCGCTTGGGCTGCCGCTTAGCACAATACGCTATCTGAAATAGGAGCGACGTAAGTTGAAAAAATGTGATAGAATTTCGCTGAATTCTTTTATGAACCATAATGTAAAATGATCTAATCGGGTCTCTGTTCTCCCTAGCCTAGAAGTTTAACAGTGCATTTTATTCTCCATTTCATGCGCTTTGAGATGCCGCTTAGCCCAATACGCTATCTGAAATAGGAGCGACGTAAATTGAACAAATGTGATAGAATTTCCCTGAAATCTTATATTAAACAAAATATAAAATGATCTAATCGGGTCTCTGATTGCCCTATCATAGAAGATTAGTAGTGCATTTTGCTCGCCATTCCACGCGCTTTAAGATGCCGCCTAGCCCAGTACGCTACCTGAAATAGGAGCGACGTAAGTTGAACAAATGTGATAGAATTACGCTGAATTCTTATATTAACCGTATATAAAATGATATAATCGGGTCTCTGTTTGCCCTATCATAGAAGTTTAATAGTGCATTTTACTCGCCATTTCATGTGCTTTAAGGTGCCGCATAGCCCAATACACTATCTGGAATAGGAGCGACGAAAATTGAATAAATGTGATAGAATTTCCCTGAATTCTTACATTAACCTTAATGTAAAATGATCTAATCGGGTCTCTGTTCGCCCTACCCTAGAAGTTTAATAGTGCATTTCACTCCACATTTCATGCGCTTTGAGATGCCGCTTAGCTCAATAAGCTATCTGAAATAGGAGCGACGTAAATTGAGTAAATGTGATGGAATTTCGCTGAATTCTTATATTAACCAAAATATAAAATGATCTAATCGGGTCTCTTATTGCCCTATCATAGAAGCTTAATAGTGCATTTTACTCGCCATTCCACGCGCTTTAATGTGCCGCCTAGCCCAGTACGCTATCTGAAATACGAACGACGTAAATTGAACAAAAGTGATAGAATTTTGCTGAATGATTAAATTAACCATAATATAAAATGATCTAATCGGGTCTCTGTTTGCCCTACCCTAGAAGTTTAATAGTGCATTTTACTCCTCATTTCATGCGCTTTGAGTTGCCGCTTAGCCCAATACGTTATCTGAAATAGGAGCGACGTAAATTGAACGAATGTGATAGTACTTCGCTGAATTCTTAAATTAACCATAATATAAAATGATCTAGTCGGGGATCTGTTGGCCCTACCCTAGAACTTTAATAGTGCATTTTACTCCTCATTTCATGCGCTTTGAGATGCCGCTTAGCCCAATACGCTATCTGAAATAGGAGCGACGTAAATTGAACGAATGTGATAGTATTTCGCTGAATTCTTAAATTAACCATAATATAAAATGATCTAGTCGGGTCTCTGTTTGCCCTACCCTAGAACTTTAATAGTGCATTTTACTCCTTATTTCATGCGCTTTAAGATGCCGCTTAGTCCAGTACGCTATCCGAAATAGGAGCGACGTAAATTGAACAAATGTGATAGAATTACGCTTAATTCTTATATTAACATTAATATAAAATGATCTAATCGGGTCTCTGATTGCCCTATCATAGAAGGCTAATAGTGCATTTTACTCGCCATTCCACGCGCTTTAAGATGCCGCCTCGCCCAGTACGCTATCTGAAATAGGAGCGACGTAAATTGAACAAATGTGATAGAATTTTGCTGAATTCTTAAATTAACCATAATATAAAATGATCTAATCGGGTCTCTGTTTGCCCTACCCTAGAAGTTTAATAGTGCATTTTATTCGCCATTCCATGCGCTTTGAGATGCCGCTTGGCCCAATTCGCTATCTGAAATAGGAGCGACGTAAATTGAACAAATGTGATAGGATTTCGCTGAATTCTTATATTAACCAAAATATAAAATGATCTAATCGGTTCTCTGATTGCCCTATCATAGAAGGCTAATAGTGCATTTTACTCGCTATTCCACGCGCTCTAAGATGGCGGCTAGCCCAGTACGCTATCTGAAATAGGAGTGACGTAAATTGAACAAATGTGATAGAATTACGCTTAATTCTTATATTAACCGTAATATAAAATGATCTAATCGGGTCTCTGTTTGTCCTACCCTAGAAGTTTAGTAGTGCATTTCACTCGTAATTTCATGCGCTTTGAGATGCCGCTTAGCCCAATACGCTATCTGAAATAGGAGCGACGTAAATTGAACAAATGTGATAGAATTTCCCTGAATTCTTATATTATCCTTAATGTAAAATGATCTAATCGGGTCTCTGTTCGACCTACCCTAGAAGTTTAATAGTGCATTTCACTCGTCATTTCATGTGCTTTGAGATGCCGCTTAGCCCTATAAGCTATCTGAAATAGGAGCGACGTAAATTGAATAAATGTGATAGAATTTCGCTGAATTCTTATATTAACCAAATTATAAAATGATCTAATCGGGTCTCTGATTGCCCTATTATAGAAGTTCAATAGTGCATTTTACTCGCCATTCCACGCGCTTTAAGATGCCGCTTAGCCCAATACGCTATCTGAAATATGAGCGACGTAAATTGAACAAATGTGATAGAATTTCTCTGAAATCTTATATTAAACAAAATATAAAATGATCTAATCGGGTCTCTGATTGCCCTATCATAGAAGTTTAGGAGTGCATTTTACTCGCCATTTCATGCGCTTTGAGATGCCGCTTAGCACAGTACGCTATCTGAAATATGAGCGACGTAAATTGAACAAATGTGATAGAATTTTGCTGAATTCTTATATTAACCTTAATGTAAAATGATCTAATCGGGTCTCTGTTCGCCCTACCCTAGAACTTTAATGTTGCATTTCACTCGTCATTTCATGCGCCTTGAGATGCCGCCTAGCCCAGTACACTGTCTTAAATAGGAGCGACGTATATTGAACAAATGTGATAGAATTTCGCTGAATTCTTAAATTAACCATAATACAAAATGATCTAATCGGGTCTTCGTTTGCCCTACCCTAGAAGTTTAATAGTGCATTTTACTCGCCATTTCATGCGCTTTGAGATGCCGCTTAGCCCAATACACTATCTGAAATAGGAGCGACGTAAATTGAACAAATGTGATAGAATTTCCCTGAATTCTTAAATTAACATTAATGTAAAATGATCTAATCGGGTCTCTGTTCGCCCTACCCTAGAAGTTTAATATTGCATTGCACTCGCCATTTCATGCGCTTTGAGATGCCGCTTAGCCCAACGCGCTATCTGAAATAGGAGCGACGTAAATTGAACAAATGTGATAGAATTTCGCTGAATTCATATATTAACCAAAATATAAAATTATCTAATCGGGTCTCTGATTGCCCTATCATAGAAGTTTAATAGTGCATTTCACTCATCATTTCATGCGCTTTGAGATGCCGCTTAGCCGAATACGCTATCTGAAATAGGAGCGACGTAAATTGAACAAATGTGATAGAATTTCCCTGAATTCTCATATTAACCTTAATGTAAAATGATCTAATCGGGTCTCTGTTTGCCCTAGCCAAGAAGATTAATAGTGCATTTTATTGGACATTCCATGCGCTTTGAGATGCCGCTTAGCCCAATACACTATCTGAAATAGGAGCGACGTAAATTGAACAAATGTGATAGAATTTCCCTGAATTCTTAAATTAACATTAATGTAAAATGATCTAATCGGGTCTCTGTTCGCCCTACCCTAGAAGTTTAATATTGCATTGCACTCGCCATTTCATGCGCTTTGAGATGCCGCTTAGCCCAATACGCTATCTGAAATAGGACCGACGTAAATTGAACAAATGTGATAGAATTACGCTGAATTCTTATATTAACCGTAATGTAAAACTATCTAATCGGGTCTCTCTTTGCCTTACCCTAGAAGTTTAATAGTGCATTTCACTCGTCATTTTATGCGCTTTGAGATGCCGCATAGCCCACTACGCTATCTGAAATAGGAGAGACGTAAACTTAACAAATGTGATAGAATTTCGCTGAATTCATTTATTAACCGTAATGTAAAATGATCTAATCGGGTCTCTGTTCACCCTAGCCTATAAGTTTAATAGTGCATTTTATTCGCCATCTCATGCGCTTTGAGATGCCGCTTAGCCCAATACGCTATCTGCAATAGGAACGACGTAAATTGAACGAATGTGATAGAATTTCCCTGAAATCTTATATTAAACAAAATATAAAATGGTCTAATCGGGTCTCTGATTGCCCTATCATAGAAGTTTAGTAGTGCATTTTGCTCGCCCTTCCACGCGCTTTATGATGCCGCCTAGCCCAGTACGCTATCTGAAATAGGAGCGACGTAGGTTGAACAAATGTGATAGAATTACGCTGTGTTCTTATATTAACCGTAACATAAAATGATCTAATCGGGTCTCTTTTTGCTTTACCCTAGAAGTTTAATAGTGCGTTTTACTCGTCATTTCATGCGCTTTGAGATTCCGCTTAGCCCAACAAGCTATCTGAAATAGGAGCGACGTAAATTGAACAAATGTGATAGAATTTCGCTGAATTCATATATTAACCAAAATATAAAATGATCTAATCGGGTCTCTGATTGCCCTATCATAGAAGTTTAATAGTGCATTTCACTCATCATTTCATGCGCTTTGAGATGCCGCTTAGCCGAATACGCTATCTGAAATAGGAGCGACGTAAATTGAACAAATGTGATAGAATTTCCCTGAATTCTTATATTAACCTTAATGTAAAATGATCTAATCGGGTCTCTGTTTTCCCTAGCCAAGAAGATTAATAGTGCATTTTATTGGACATTCCATGCGCTTTGAGATGCCGCTTAGCCCAATACGCTATCTGAAATAGGAGCAACGTAAATTGAACAAATGTGATAGAATTTCGCTGCATTCATATATTAACCAAAATATAAAATTATCTAATCGGGTCTCTGATTACCCTACCCTAGAAGTTTAATAGTGCATTTTACTCGCCATTCCACGCGCTTTAAGATGCCGCCTAGCCCAGTACGCTATCTCAAGCAGGTGCGGCGTAAGTTGAACAAATGTGATTGAATTACTCTGAATTCTTATATTATCCGTAATATAAAATGATCTAATCGGTTCTCTGTTTGCCTTATCCTAGAAGTTTAATAGTACATCTTACTCGCCATTTCATGCGCTTTGAGATGCCGCCTAACCAAATACGCTATCTGAAATAGGAGAGACGTAAATTGAACAAATGTGATAGTATTTCGCTGAATTCTTATATTAACCATAATATAAAATGATCTAATCGGGTCTCTGATTGCCCTATCATAGAAGTTTAATAGTGCATTTTACTCGCCATTCCACGCGCTTTATGCTGGCGCCTAGCCCAGTACGCTATCTGAAATAGGAGCGACGTAAATTGAACAAATGTGATAGAATTTCGCTGAATCCTTATATTAACCAAAATATAAAATGATCTAATCGGGTCTCTTATTGCCCTATCATAGAAGTTTCATAGTGCATTTTACTCGCCATTCCGCACGCTTTAAGATGCCGCCTAGCTCAGTACGCTATCTGAAATAGGAGCGACGTAAATTGAACAAATGTGATAGAATTTTGCTGAATTCTTAAATTAACCATAATACAAAATGATCTAATCGGGTCTCTGTTTGCCGTACCCTAGAAGTATAATAGTGCATTTTACTCGACATTTCATGCACTTTGAGATGCCGCTTAGCCTGTACACTATCTTAAATAGGAGCGACGTAAATTGAACAAATGTGATAGAATTTCGCTGAATTCTTATATTAACCGTAATATAAAATGATCCAATCGGGTCTCTGTTTGCCTTATCCTAGAAGTTTAATAGTGCATTTTACTCGCCATTCCACGCGCTTTATGATGCAGCCTAGCCCAGTACGCTATCTGAAATAGGAGCGACGTAAATTGAACAAATGTGTTAGAATTTCACTGAATTCTTATATTAACCAAAATATAAAATGATCTAATCGGGTCTCTGATAGCCCTATCATAGAAGTTTAATAGTGCATTTTACTCGCCATTCCACGCGCTTTAAGATGCCGCCTAGCCCAGTACGCTATCTGAAAGAGGAGCGACGTATGTTGAACAAATGTGATAGAATTACGCTGAATTCTTATATTAACTGTAATATAAAATGATCTAATCGGGTCTCTGTTTGCCTTATTCTAGAAGTTTAATAGTGCATTATACTCGCCATTTCATGCGCTTTGAGATGCCGCTTAGCCCAATACGCTATCTGAAATAGTAGCGACGTAAATTGAACAGATGTGATAGAATTTCGCTGAATTCTTAAATTAACCATAATATAAAATGATCTAATCGGGTCTCTGTTTGCCCTACCCTAGAAGTTTAATAGTGCATTTTACTCGCTATTTCATGCGCTTTCAGATGCCGCTTAGCCCAATACGCTATCTTTAATAGGAGCGACGTAAATTGAACAAATGTGATAGAATTTCGCTGAATTCTTATATTACCCAAAATATAAAATGACCTAATCGGGTCTCTGATTGCTCTACCATAGTAGTTTAGTAGTGCATTTTACTCGCCATTCAACGCGCTTTAAGATGCCGCCTAGCCCAGTACGCTATCTGAAAGAGGAGCGACGTAAGTTGAACAAATGTGATGGAATTACGCTGCATTCTTATATTAACCGTAATATAAAATGATCTAATCGGGTCTCTGTTCGCCCTAGCCTAGAAGTTTAATAGTGCATTTTACTCGCCATTCCACGCGCTTTATGATGCAGCCTAGCCCAGTACGCTATCTGAAATAGGAGAGACGTAAATTGAACAAATGTGTTAGAATTTCACTGAATTCTTATATTAACCAAAATATAAAATGATCTAATCGGGTCTCTGATAGCCCTATCATAGAAGTTTAATAGTGCATTTTACTCGCCATTCCACGCGCTTTAAGATGCCGCCTAGCCCAGTACGCTATCTGAAAGAGGAGCGACGTATGTTGAACAAATGTGATAGAATTACGCTGAATTCTTATATTAACCGTAATATAAAATGATCTAATCGGGTCTCTGTTTGCCTTATTCTAGAAGTTTAATAGTGCATTATACTCGCCATTTCATGCGCTTTGAGATGCCGCTTAGCCCAATACGCTATCTGAAATAGTAGCGACGTAAATTGAGCAAATGTGATAGAATTTCGCTGAATTCTTAAATTAACCATAATATAAAATGATCTAATCGGGTGTCTGTTTGCCCTACCGTAGAAGTTTAATAGTGCATTTTACTCGCCATTTCATGCGCTTTCAGATGCCGCTTAGCCCAATACGCTATCTTTAATAGGAGCGACGTAAATTGAACAAATGTGATAGAATTTCGCTGAATTCTTATATTAACCAAAATATAAAATGACCTAATCGGGTCTCTGATTGCTCTATCATAGTAGTTTAGTAGTGCATTTTACTCGCCATTCCACGCGCTTTAAGATGCCTCCTAGCCCAGTACGCTATCTGAAAGAGGAGCGACGTAAGTTGAACAAATGTGATAGAATTTCGCTGAATTCTTAAATTAACCATAATATAAAATGATCTAATCAGGTCTCTGTTTGCCCTACCCTAGAAGTTTAATAGTGCATTTTACTCGCCATTTCATGCGCTTTCAGATGCCGCTTAGCCCAATACGCTATCGTTAATAGGAGCGACGTAAATTGAACAAATGTGACAGAATTTCGCTCAATTCTTATATTAACCAAAATATAAAATGATCTAATCGGGTCTCTGTTTGCCCTACCCTAGAAGTTCAATAGTGCATTTTACTCGCCATTTCTTGCGCTTTGAGATGCCGCTTAGCCCAATACGCTATCTGAAATAGGAGCGACGTAAATTGAACAAATGTGATAGAATTTCGCTGAATTCTTAAATTAACCATAATATAAAATGATCTAATCGGGTCTCTGTTTGCCCTACCCTAGAAGTTTAATAGTGCATTTTACTCGCCATTTCATGCGCTTTCAGATGCCGCTTAGCCCAATACGCTATCGTTAATAGGAGCGACGTAAATTGAACAAATGTGATAGAATTTCGCTGAATTCTTATATTAACCGTAATATAAAATGATCTATTCGGGTTTCTGTTCGCCCTACCCCAGAAGTTTAATGGAGCATTTCACTCGTCAATCCATGCGCTTTGAGAAGCCGCTTAGCCCAATACGCTATCTGAAATAGGAGCGACGTAAATTGAACAAATGTGATAGAATTTCGCTGAATTCTTATATTAACCAAAATACAAAATGATCTAATCGGGTCTCTGATTGCCCTACCCTAGAAGTTTAATAGTGCATTTTACTCGCCATGTCTTGCGCTTTGAGATGCAGCTTACCCCAATACGCTATCTGAAATAGGAGCGACGTAAATTGAACATATGTGATAGAATTTCGCTGAATTCTTAAATTAACCATAATATAAAATGATCTAATCGGGTCTCTGTTTGCCCTACCCTAGAAGTTTAATAGTGCATTTTACTCGCCATTTCATGCGCTTTCAGATGCCGCTTAGCCCATACGCTATCGTTAATAGGAGCGACGTAAATTGAACAACTGTGATAGAATTTCGCTGAATTCTTATATTAACCGTAATATAAAATGATCTATTCGGGTTTCTGTTCGCCCTACCCCAGAAGTTTAATGGAGCATTTCACTCGTCAATCCATGCGCTTTGAGAAGCCGCTTAGCCCAATACGCTATCTGAAATAGGAGCGACGTAAATTGAACAAATGTGATAGAATTTCGCTGAATTCTTATATTAACCAAAATACAAAATGATCTAATCGGGTCTCTGATTGCCCTACCCTAGAAGTTTAATAGTGCATTTTACTCGCCATGTCTTGCGCTTTGAGATGCAGCTTACCCCAATACGCTATCTGAAATAGGAGCGACGTAAATTGAACATATGTGATAGAATTTCGCTGAATTCTTATATTAACCAAAACATAAAATGATCTAATCGGGTCTCTGATAGCCCTATCATAGAAGTTTGATAGTGCATTTTACTCGCCATTCCACGCGCTTTAAGATGCCGCCTAGCCCAGTACGCTATCTGAAAGAGGAGTGACGTAAGTTGAACAGATGTGATAGAATTACGCTGAATACTTATATTAACCGTAATATAAAATGATCTAATCGGGTATCTGTTTGCCTTACCCTAGAAGTTTCATAGTGCATTTTAATCGCCATTTCATGGGCTTTGAGATGCCGCTTAGCCCAATACGCTATCTGAAATAGGAGCGACGTAAATTGAACAAATGTGATAGAATTTCGGTGAATTCTTAAATTAACCATAATATAAAATGATCTAATCGGGTCTCTGTTTGCCCTACCCTAGAAGTTTAATAGTGCATTTTACTCGCCATTTCATGCGCATTCAGATGCCGCTAAGCACAATAAGCTATCTGAAATAGGAGCGACGTAAATTGAACAAATGTGACAGAATTTCCCTGAAATCTTATATTAAAGAAAATATAAAATGATCTAATCGGGTCTCTGATTGCCCTATCATAGAAGTTTAATAGTGCATTTTACTCGCCTTTCCACGCGCTTTAAGATGCCGCCTAGCCCAGTACGCTATCTGAAATAGGAACGACGTAAATTGAACAAATGTGATAGAATTTTGCTGACTTCTTAAATTAATCACAATATAAAATGATCTAATCGGGTCTCTGTTTGCCCTACCCTAGAAGTGTAATAGTGCATTTTACTCGCCATTCCACGCGCTTTAAGATGCCGCTTAGCCCAATACGCTATCTGAAATAGGAGCGACGTAAATGGAACAAATGTGATAGGATTTCGCTGAATTCTTAAATTAACCATAATATAAAATGATCTTATCGGGTCTCTGTTTGCCCTACCCTAGAAGTTTAATAGTGCATTTTACTCCACATTTCTTGCGCTTTGAGATGCCGATTAGCCCAATACGCTATCTGAAATATCAGCGACGTAAATTGAACAAATGTGAGAGAATTTCGCTGAATTCTTATATTAACCAAAATATAAAATGATGTAATCGGGTCTCTGATTGCCCGATCATAGAAGTTTAGAAGTGCATTTTACTCGCCCTTCCACGCGCTTTGAGATTCCGCCTAGCCCAGTCCGCTATCTGAAATAGGAGTGACGTAAGTTGAACAAATGTGATAGAATTACGCTGAATTCTTATATTAACCGTAATACAAAATGATCTAATCGGGTCTCTGTTTGCCCTACCCTAGAAGTTTAATAGTGCATTTTACTCGTCATTTCATGCGCTTTGAGGTGTCGCATTGCCCAATACGCTATCTGAAATAGGAACGACGTAAATTGAACAAAAGTGATAGAATTTTGCTGAATGATTAAATTAACCATAATATAAAATGATCTAATCGGGTCTCTGTTTGCCCTACCCTAGAAGTTTAATAGTGCATTTTACTCGCCATTTCATGCGCTTTGAGATGCCGCTTAGCCCAATTCGCTATATGAAACGTGAGCGACGTAAATTGAACAAATGTGATAGAATTTCGCTGAATTCTTATATTAACCATAATATAAAATGATCTAATCGGGTCTCTGTTTGCCCTACCCTAGAAGTTTAACAGTGCATTTTACTCGTCATTTCATGCGCTTTGAGATGCCGCTTAGCTCAATAAGTTATCTGAAATAGGAGCGACGTAAATTGAATAAATATGATAGAATTTCGCTGAATTCTTATATTAACCAAAATATAAAATGATCTAATCGGGTCTCTTATTGCCCTATCATAGAAGTTTAATAGTGCATTTTACTCGCCATTCCACGCGCTTTAAGGTGCCGCCTTGCCCAGTACGCTATCTGAAATAGGAACGACGTAAATTGAACAAAAGTGATAGAATTTTGCTGAATGATTAAATTAACCATAATATAAAATGATCTAATCGGGTCTCTGTTTGCCCTACCCTAGAAGTTTAATAGTGCATTTTACTCGCCATTTCATGCGCTTTGAGATGCCGCTTAGCCCAATTCGCTATATGAAACGTGAGCGACGTAAATTGAACAAATGTGATAGAATTTCGCTGGATTCTTATATTAACCAAAATATAAAATGATCTAATCGGGTCTCTGATTGCCCTATCATAGAAGTTTAATAGTGCATTTTACTCGCCATTCCACGCGCTTTAAGCTGACGCCTAGCCCAGTAAGCTATCTGAAATAGGAGCGACGTAAATTGAACAAATGTGATAGAATTTTGATGAATTCTTAAATTAACCATAATATAAAATTATCTAATCGGGTCTCTGTTTGCCCTACCCTAGAACTTTACTAGTGCATTTTACTCCTCATTTCATGCGCTTTAAGATGCCGCCTAGCCCAGTACGCTATCTGAAAGAGGAGCGACGTAAGTTGAACAAATGTGATGGAATTACGCTGAATTCTTATATTAACCGTAATATAAAATGATCTAATCGGGTCTCTGTTTGCCTTATCCTAGAAGTTTAATAGTGCATTTTACTCGCCATTCCACGCGCTTTATGATGCAGCCTAGCCCAGTACGCTATCTGAAATAGGAGCGACGTAAATTGAACAAATGTGTTAGAATTTCACTGAATTCTTATATTAACCAAAATATAAAATGATCTAATCGGGTCTCTGATAGCCCTATCATAGAAGTTTAATAGTGCATTTTACTCGCCATTCCACGCGCTTTAAGATGCCGCCTAGCCCAGTACGCTATCTGAAAGAGGAGCGACGTATGTTGAACAAATGTGATAGAATTACGCTGAATTCTTATATTAACCGTAATATAAAATGATCTAATCGGGTCTCTGTTTGCCTTATTCTAGAAGTTTAATAGTGCATTATACTCGCCATTTCATGCGCTTTGAGATGCCGCTTAGCCCAATACGCTATCTGAAATAGTAGCGACGTAAATTGAACAAATGTGATAGAATTTCGCTGAATTCTTAAATTAACCATAATATAAAATGATCTAATCGGGTCTCTGTTTGCCCTACCCTAGAAGTTTAATAGTGCATTTTACTCGCTATTTCATGCGCTTTCAGATGCCGCTTAGCCCAATACGCTATCTTTAATAGGAGCGACGTAAATTGAACAAATGTGATAGAATTTCGCTGAATTCTTATATTACCCAAAATATAAAATGACCTAATCGGGTCTCTGATTGCTCTACCATAGTAGTTTAGTAGTGCATTTTACTCGCCATTCCACGCGCTTTAAGATGCCGCCTAGCCCAGTACGCTATCTGAAAGAGGAGCGACGTAAGTTGAACAAATGTGATGGAATTACGCTGCATTCTTATATTAACCGTAATATAAAATGATCTAATCGGGTCTCTGTTTGCCTTATCCTAGAAGTTTAATAGTGCATTTTACTCGCCATTCCACGCGCTTTAAGATGCCGCCTAGCCCAGTACGCTATCTGAAATAGGAGAGACGTAAATTGAACAAATGTGTTAGAATTTCACTGAATTCTTATATTAACCAAAATATAAAATGATCTAATCGGGTCTCTGATAGCCCTATCATAGAAGTTTAATAGTGCATTTTACTCGCCATTCCACGCGCTTTAAGATGCCGCCTAGCCCAGTACGCTATCTGAAAGAGGAGCGACGTATGTTGAACAAATGTGATAGAATTACGCTGAATTCTTATATTAACCGTAATATAAAATGATCTAATCGGGTCTCTGTTTGCCTTATTCTAGAAGTTTAATAGTGCATTATACTCGCCATTTCATGCGCTTTGAGATGCCGCTTAGCCCAATACGCTATCTGAAATAGTAGCGACGTAAATTGAGCAAATGTGATAGAATTTCGCTGAATTCTTAAATTAACCATAATATAAAATGATCTAATCGGGTGTCTGTTTGCCCTACCGTAGAAGTTTAATAGTGCATTTTACTCGCCATTTCATGCGCTTTCAGATGCCGCTTAGCCCAATACGCTATCTTTAATAGGAGCGACGTAAATTGAACAAATGTGATAGAATTTCGCTGAATTCTTATATTAACCAAAATATAAAATGACCTAATCGGGTCTCTGATTGCTCTATCATAGTAGTTTAGTAGTGCATTTTACTCGCCATTCCACGCGCTTTAAGATGCCGCCTAGCCCAGTACGCTATCTGAAAGAGGAGCGACGTAAGTTGAACAAATGTGATAGAATTTCGCTGAATTCTTAAATTAACCATAATATAAAATGATCTAATCAGGTCTCTGTTTGCCCTACCCTAGAAGTTTAATAGTGCATTTTACTCGCCATTTCATGCGCTTTCAGATGCCGCTTAGCCCAATACGCTATCGTTAATAGGAGCGACGTAAATTGAACAAATGTGACAGAATTTCGCTCAATTCTTATATTAACCAAAATATAAAATGATCTAATCGGGTCTCTGTTTGCCCTACCCTAGAAGTTCAATAGTGCATTTTACTCGCCATTTCTTGCGCTTTGAGCTGCCGCTTAGCCCAATACGCTATCTGAAATAGGAGCGACGTAAATTGAACAAATGTGATAGAATTTCGCTGAATTCTTAAATTAACCATAATATAAAATGATCTAATCGGGTCTCTGTTTGCCCTACCCTAGAAGTTTAATAGTGCATTTTACTCGCCATTTCATGCGCTTTCAGATGCCGCTTAGCCCAATACGCTATCGTTAATAGGAGCGACGTAAATTGAACAAATGTGATAGAATTTCGCTGAATTCTTATATTAACCGTAATATAAAATGATCTATTCGGGTTTCTGTTCGCCCTACCCCAGAAGTTTAATGGAGCATTTCACTCGTCAATCCATGCGCTTTGAGAAGCCGCTTAGCCCAATACGCTATCTGAAATAGGAGCGACGTAAATTGAACAAATGTGATAGAATTTCGCTGAATTCTTATATTAACCAAAATACAAAATGATCTAATCGGGTCTCTGATTGCCCTACCCTAGAAGTTTAATAGTGCATTTTACTCGCCATGTCTTGCGCTTTGAGATGCAGCTTACCCCAATACGCTATCTGAAATAGGAGCGACGTAAATTGAACAAATGTGATAGAATTTCGCTGAATTCTTAAATTAACCATAATATAAAATGATCTAATCGGGTCTCTGTTTGCCCTACCCTAGAAGTTTAATAGTGCATTTTACTCGCCATTTCATGCGCTTTCAGATGCCGCTTAGCCCAATACGCTATCGTTAATAGGAGCGACGTAAATTGAACAACTGTGATAGAATTTCGCTGAATTCTTATATTAACCGTAATATAAAATGATCTATTCGGGTTTCTGTTCGCCCTACCCCAGAAGTTTAATGGAGCATTTCACTCGTCAATCCATGCGCTTTGAGAAGCCGCTTAGCCCAATACGCTATCTGAAATAGGAGCGACGTAAATTGAACAAATGTGATAGAATTTCGCTGAATTCTTATATTAACCAAAATACAAAATGATCTAATCGGGTCTCTGATTGCCCTACCCTAGAAGTTTAATAGTGCATTTTACGCCATGTCTTGCGCTTTGAGATGCAGCTTACCCCAATACGCTATCTGAAATAGGAGCGACGTAAATTGAACATATGTGATAGAATTTCGCTGAATTCTTATATTAACCAAAACATAAAATGATCTAATCGGGTCTCTGATAGCCCTATCATAGAAGTTTGATAGTGCATTTTACTCGCCATTCCACGCGCTTTAAGATGCCGCCTAGCCCAGTACGCTATCTGAAAGAGGAGTGACGTAAGTTGAACAGATGTGATAGAATTACGCTGAATTCTTATATTAACCGTAATATAAAATGATCTAATCGGGTATCTGTTTGCTTTACCCTAGAAGTTTCATAGTGCATTTTAATCGCCATTTCATGGGCTTTGAGATGCCGCTTAGCCCAATACGCTATCTGAAATAGGAGCGACGTAAATTGAACAAATGTGATAGAATTTCGGTGAATTCTTAAATTAACCATAATATAAAATGATCTAATCGGGTCTCTGTTGCCCTACCCTAGAAGTTTAATAGTGCATTTTACTCGCCATTTCATGCGCTTTCAGATGCCGCTAAGCACAATAAGCTATCTGAAATAGGAGCGACGTAAATTGAACAAATGTGACAGAATTTCCCTGAAATCTTATATTAAAGAAAATATAAAATGATCTAATCGGGTCTCTGATTGCCCTATCATAGAAGTTTAATAGTGCATTTTACTCGCCTTTCCACGCGCTTTAAGATGCCGCCTAGCCCAGTACGCTATCTGAAATAGGAACGACGTAAATTGAACAAATGTGATAGAATTTTGCTGACTTCTTAAATTAATCACAATATAAAATGATCTAATCGGGTCTCTGTTTGCCCTACCCTAGAAGTGTAATAGTGCATTTTACTCGCCATTCCACGCGCTTTAAGATGCCGCTTAGCACAATACGCTATCTGAAATAGGAGCGACGTAAATGGAACAAATGTGATAGGATTTCGCTGAATTCTTAAATTAACCATAATATAAAATGATCTTAAAG